>JAKSZP010015848.1:0-214395 GCA_022478985.1 Massospora cicadina | reverse complement strand
CCCAGGCACTAAAAAACAAATTTACATTATAAACAAAGATGGTTCAATTTGGTTGATTGGAGAGCAAGGGTTTGAGTCCCGATCCAGTTATGAATTTTAAGCTTGGGTAAATTATGGCTTCAATAGATTACTCAAGTGAAGGCACTTTTGGTGTATTTTACCAAAATGGACAGAAGCATCTGTTTATTGGAGCGTCAAGGCTTGGGCGCACTTCCGCAGAACCTGAATTTCCCTGACCCACTTTAAATATGTTTTTGCGACCTACCTTCCTTGTTGGTCGACTTTTTTAAATAAAAACGCCTGGTACTTTACGTTTTTTTACCAATGGTTCCTTGGGCAAACTTGGTGGTAGACCTCTTTGGGGAGCTCTCCAACCATGTGGGCCACTACCTTTTATTGCAATATACCAAAATACAAGGTGCTTCCTTGGGCCACTCAGGTCCCCTCCAGATTGAGGCACCCAAGGCCCCTGACACCCAGTTACACTTGATTATGGACTCTCCTCTGGGGTCCACTCAAGCAGTGATGTTCCTTACTTACCTGGTCCTATATGTTGCTCTTTACACCCTTGCCTGGGGTACCTTTTGCACAGGCACCATTTGAGGTGCCTTCCTTCCCATTCTCCTAACAGCTAGTTCCCTAGCAATGTGGGTTTGCATCCCACATCACCTTACTGGGAACGAGAGAGTTACAGACACTCTCTTGACAGATTGGCCCTGACTGAACCACTCATCAATGCTCTAACATTTTTTAAAATTTTATTTTCTTTGATTGGTTGGGTCAATGGACCAACCTTTTGCCAATTCTGAAAATCAGAAACTGGTGGGGGTAGCAAAATCAATCCCCACTGGGGGATTGCACCTGGCAAAAAATTGCCAGCGGCCCCAGCTGCCAGGTCCGCGGGATTGTGGGGCACCATTTGAGGGCATTTTGCCTTCAAATGGTCATATTAAAAACAAACCGGGAAAACTGCCTGGCCATTTTGACTTGAGCCCAGAATGGCGAGTCAGGCACCAAGGGGATGATAGCATGAGGGGGATCAGCTGAGAGATTCCCACTTGATGCAGGATGATTATCACCACAGCCTGAGGTCCCGCACAGCGCTTTGTGCCCTGTGGGACCACAAAATCAATAATTGGGTTCCCCCCATACTGGCTAAGACCAGTCATCAGCTCATCATAGAGCTTCTGGGGGGAAAGATGAGAAGGAAGACCCGCCAGCTTCATGACCATAGTCATGTCAGATGGCAAGCAGGTCTGGGTTATTGGGATTGGTGTATTTTTATAAACAAATTAATTTGGGTGGCAGCCACTGCAGCTTCCTCATAAGGAAACCCCAAATCAAATTTAGCCCTTAAAAAGGCAGAAATCCACAAAGCCAGAGGAAGCAAATGCTTCCATTGCCAGCTCCAGGATCTGGCGATCAGCATATGGAAAAAGGCAGTTGTACTCCACCCACAGGCAAAAATGAACAGCTGAGTGAGGTAATTTAATACTATTAACTTGAATAGGTTGCATTTGAGCTAAGTGTAACGCCAAGTCCTTTGGAGGAACAAAGCGCCCGATTGTGTTTGGAGGGCTGGTTGACCCAACCCTGGTGCATTTTATCACCGCATGAAAAACACATGGTGGAGCTGGACCACTACCCCATGCAGGGCCAACAGCTGACATAGATGCAGACATCTAGGATGATGGCTGCAGCATACTTGACATTTGAATAAAATTAAATTTTTATTAAACTTTTTGCCTGATTTGACTAATTCAATTTTTTTGAAATTCAAAAACTGATCTTCACAAGAGAGAAAAGTCATATGTATGTATGTATGTTTTAAGCAAGGCAGGGGACCAGGGGACCCTTCTTGCTGACACCAAAATAAAAGCAGGATAAAAAAGAGAAAAATGGCTAAAAAAAAAAAAACCCAATTTTAACCTCTAGTATGCTAGACCAGGTATCCCTAGCCTAGTATAACTGAGGGGAAAGGGGTAGAATTGGGTGTTTGAGGGAAGATGACAGGGCAGACAAGAATGGAGTAAGCATATTACCTGAATGTGGCTGAAGGTTGAAGAGAGTAATATTGGTTTCATCAATAGTATCTGCTGTGTTCATTGCATCATTATAATCAAAGAGGGTACTCTCTACCCACAGGAGCAAACTTGGCAGATGGACAAAATAAGTTTTTCTTCTGAGGATTTACCACTGTTAAAGCCACACACTTAAGTGGCTTGCACGGTTGATTCAATCGTCTTGTGGCCTATCACAATTATTTCCTGTTTTGTGGTGAAAGGAAATTTTCAGGGAATTTTTTGCCCAGGGAAACCATTTTTCATAGGTGTAAGTCCTGGGGAACGTCCTCTGGGCGTTGATCAGGCCATTTTCCCATTCCCAAGCAAGAAGGTACCGAAGAGGATGGCCATACCCCTCATTACTCAGGGTGATCTTGCTCACGTGGTAGATGAGCGCTGGGTAACAGCCCTTCCGCTTCATATCCCACTTCTGGTACCCACACTCTCCTCAGCAGAACTGCTACAAGGAATCAGTGAAATCTGCACTGAGATCACCAAAATGAAATCAATTGCAACTAAATTGAGCGGCAATCAGCCCAATGCTTGGATTTCAAATGGTCAAAAAGGTATGAAGACCAATCTATCAGCTGGAATGCCCAACAGTTGCAATTCAATTAACATGATGATCAAAAAAATCTCCCCCCTTCCAAATCCGTTGGGCATCACCCCTGATGGGCAGGTAATAGCATCGGACACCATCAATGAGGTTTCAAAGCTTCCTGCTGGCAAATTGGGTGTTGCTCCTGATGCAATGCCACTGACCAAATGAACAGCCCAGCGACTGAGCATGGGTAGGTTGGGCGTCCTGAACCCATTCCCAACCAAATGGGCCCACCCCTATGTGGGGTGGCCTTGGGGGATTCTCACCGCTCGTTGGGCCAAATGCTGTCATGCCAACCATCAGAAATGTAGCCAAGCCTTAGTTTGGACGTTTGAGGTCAAACTGACAATGACTCGGCCCACCGCTGAATTTTTTGATGTCAGTTCCCAGGAACTAACCCGCCCATTCCTGAATAATTCGCTGGTTAGGTTGAACTTGTGGGACCTGATCCCAGCTTGGTTTCCCTCCAAATCAACGATTATTTAATCAGTCGCATTGCACTGAGAAAATTGTTGGTTAATTTTTCTTCTTTAAATTTTACATTAAAAAACCTTCCCCAAAATTTAATTTTTATATGTTGAGAATTAAGCCGCCTTTTCCACTGACACTCTCATACCCCTCGTGGTTAATGGCCGTGGTTGTCTGGTATTTTATTTTATGCCTGTACAAAATTCTGGCTCACCAGCAGGTACTGGCGGAACTCCTTTCTAGTTCCATATTTGTCATATCAACAGCAGTGCCTTGGGCATTCTGGTTTACTGTTCAGATGCTCTGGCATCTGGGCTGGCAGGCCAGTCTAATTCTTGCTTGCTGTTCGCCTGACATAATCGACCAACCATTATTCTTAGCCATTTCTGCCTTTCTCGCATATATTGGTGCAGCAATGGTCCCTTCTTTCCAACTGAACCAGGTTATAAAGAAGATTATCTCTGTCTACATTAGTCCGGTCCCACTCAAAACTTCAAACCCATACCCCATAGTTGCCACGGCTATTTTGCCCATGATAGTAGGGTCTGACATCTCAACTTGCAATGAGTTTGCTCCTCACAAAAGCCTAGTGTTTTCCCCTGACCCCACCACCATCTCTTCAGTATCACTGGATTCATCCACAACCACCAATAAAGAGAACTTCGCTTACTTCTTAGTACCCATGAAAATTAGTGTTGGGTCCCATCACGTCTCCTTTGAGGCCTTGGTGGATACTGGAGCCCGGGAAATTTATGAGTGTAGAACTGGCCCAGCAATTGGAACTTGCCATGGATGCAGGTCCTTTGGTGATGGTTGCATTGTCAGCCTCCCAAACCTCATACCTGGTACATCACCCAGTCATATTTTCAATACACCAATTCAGTTTCTGCAATCACTTTTTGTCCATGCCAAACTTGGTGTTTCCAATGATCTTAGGAGTGGGGTGGTGGCGCCGACAACATGTTAAGATTCACTTGGAGTCTAATACGTTGTTGTTTACCAATGATCATATGGAGGGAGAATTCCCTTTGATTGACACCCTCAAGAAGACACAAGGAACCAGTTCTATAACTTCCCTAGTCACTTCTGCGGGCATCCCAGCCAATTTCCTGAGAGCTTAATGCGCTATCAAAAAATCTTTGACTTGGAAAATGCAGATCACTTGCCTAAACACACCAGGTTTGATTGTGGGTTTCGAATGACCATGGAGTTGGTGAACATCAACTGTCCGTTGTATCCCCATACAGCGGAGGAAGAAGTTGCACTTGATACCTGGTTGGATGATATGCTGAAAAAGGTTGGTTGTTCAAGGAGACCTCACCCGTCGCCTCCCCATTGTCTTCGCCAAAGAATGGATGCTTCTCTCTGTCCCCGCATGGATTTTGGTCACTTGAATAAAATAACGGTTTCTGATCCCTACCCCTTGCCTCTGGAGCAGACAATCAGTCAGGCAATCGCCAAATCCTGTGTGTTCTCTAAGCTGGATCTGGTGAACTCCTTCAACCAAATTTGCGTAATGGAAGGGCAGGAATGGTTAACAGCAATCTGGACGAAGAGCGGCATTTTCCAATTCCGTGTAATGCCCTTTGGGCTGAAGAATGCTCAAATACGTTTCAATGTATGTTCAACAATGTACTGGGTGACCTCCAGTTTACCTGCGCAGTTGCATACATTGATGATATCCTGGTTCACTCCCTGACTCCTGAACACCACGCTATTGACTTGGAAGCTGTGGTGGTCGCCTTGCGTAAGGAAGGTTTGTTCCTCAAACCCTCCAAGTGTGAGTTCTATAATGAGGAGGTTACATTCCTTGGGAACCTTGTCCTTAAAGATGGTTTCGCAATCCCTCCTAAATAAGTTGGATGCTATCTGGAAGTTGCCAACATTCACCCAGAAACAACTACGGAGTTTCTTGGGAACCATCATTTTCTTAGAAAGTTCTTCCCCGCACTTTCACAGCTCGCCGCCCCACTCCACCCCTTACAGAGAAAAACGTACCATTTTTGCTGGACAGACAAATGCCAACAGGCGTTCAAATTGTTCAAAGAGGTGTTTGTATCCCCTCCTATTTTGAAACGTGATGATCCCACCAAGCTGTATATCATTGCATGCGACGCGTCATCAGTAGCTTTTGGAGCAGCGTTGCTCCAAGAGCATGATGGCTTGGAACACCTGGTCACCTACTTTTCCCAAAAGTTCGCCTCTATGGAGCAGTCTTAGGCTATCTACGACAAAGTTTTGGCAGCCGTTTCATGGGCCCTAACTCATTGGAGGTGCCTGTTATAGGGTGCCTGACATGAACTAACGGTTCACAAAGATCACCAGGCCCTGTTGTACTTTTGTAAACCCCAAAAATTGGCACATCAGCAAGCCTGAACCTATTTGGGACCTGTGCTGTTTCAACTTCAAATATGAATTTGTATAAGGTGCACTAAATGTACTTCCCAATTTTCTCAGCCGCAGCCCCTCCACAGTTCCGCAGATCTGGAGGAAGTGGATCTCGTTACTGTGATTCCTACCAATCAAATCTTGTCAATTGTTCCCTTTGTCAATTATTCCATCGCTCTGGCCCCTGATGCTCCATTAGTTGCTCAGATCTTAGCCAGTCAGATAGCCTGCCCTGAGGGTGTGGAGTTGTTCAAGCAGTTATCTCACCAGAAGCATAAACACTCCCTATACTCACTGAAGGAGGGTCTTATATATTTTAGATCTTGCGTTTGGGTTCCCCCTCCTTCCAAACTGAGGTATTTCGCGCACATCATGATCCACCACAGTTGGTCACCCTGGTTCTAAGAAATGCATCAATTTGATCAAATGGACCTACAATTGGGCAGGTTTGAAAAAGAAGTTCCAGCCTGGATCGCCGATTGTGTTACTTTCACCAGGGCCAAGTCAGATTGTTATGGCAAAAATGGCCTCCTGCACCCCTTACAGCAGGTGGAGGGCCCATGGACATTGGTATCTGTGGACTTTATTGTTGAGCTCCCCTGTTCTAACGGGTTCACAGTGGTGATGGTAGTGGTGGATCGCTTCAAAAAATTTTCCCTTTTTATACCTTGTACTTCTACAATTATATTGGAAGAAACTGCCCGCCTTTTCATACACCATGTGTTTTTGATGTTTGGTCTCCCCAGGAGATCATCAGTGACCGTGGCTCCCAGTTCACCGCGCAGTTTTGGAGTGAACTCCTATCAATCCTGAAAATATCCCCCTGTCTCTCCACGGCGTATCATCCTCAGTCTGACAGCCAGACTGAGCGGGTCAATCAAGTTCTTGAACAGTACCTGCGTTGTTATGCTGCAGCCATGCAGGATACTTGGGCCAGTGACTTTCCCCTCGCTCAATTCGCTTACAAGAATGGGACCCACACATCTATGGGGTTTTCCCCTTACAAAGCAACGTTAAGTTATAATCCTTCTTTTTTGGTTGGACCATGCTTGCGGCCTGAGGTTCAAGCTGCCACGTACCATGCTGCTCATATTAGATTAACTCAAGCCTTGGTGCTGGAACACCTCACCAAAGCTATAAATGACTACAAGCAGTTCATGGATCAAAAGCATATTCTGGGTCATGAGTTTACGGTGGGCTCTTATGTTATGCTCAACAACTGTCACTTAAAGATCCAGGCCCCTTCCTGTAAATTCGCCAGTAAATGCTTGGGTCCCCATTTGGTGGAGGAGGTATTGGGTAATGGGGCGTTCCAACTGAAGCTCCCATGCATTGGAAGCAGCATCCCATTTTCCATGTTTCTCAGCTGTCACCCTTCAAGGGTGCAATTCCCATAGAACTGGAACTGATCATTGTCAAAGATGAGGAAGAGGCTGAGGTAGAGGCTATCCTGGCATCCTGGAAATCGCGACGTTCTGTCCAATATCTCATGGCCCAGAAAGGGTATCTGGCCTATGAGAACAGTTGGGTCAAGGCACACAATTGCACGAATTGCATGGACCTGATGGAAGTGTTCCACATATCCCACCCCAAGGCTCCTCATCCCCCCCAAAAAAACCTGCAACAATTATGGCGATCAAGTTATCCAAGGCGCACAAGAATGTGGCTCTCATGCAGTTTCCCGGCGGTGAATCCCTTCTCTTGGAAAAAGGAAAGGGTAATGTAAGTCCTGGGGAACATCCTCTGGGCGTCAATCAGGCCATTTTCCCGTTCCCAAGCAAGAAGGTACCAAAGAGGATGGCCATACCCCTCATTACTCAGGGCAATCTCGCTCACGTGGTAGACAAGCGCTGGGTAACAGCCCTTCCACTTTAAATCCCGCTTCCA
Organism: Massospora cicadina; assembly: GCA_022478985.1. Taxonomy (NCBI): domain Eukaryota; kingdom Fungi; phylum Entomophthoromycota; class Entomophthoromycetes; order Entomophthorales; family Entomophthoraceae; genus Massospora; species Massospora cicadina. Next base: position 206,988 of record JAKSZP010015848.1, on the reverse strand, counting down.
GTACCCACACTCTCCTCTGGCAGAACTGCTACGAGGAATCAGTGAAATCTGCACTGAGATCGCTGAAATGAAATCCATTGAAACTAATTCAAGTGGCAATCAGCCCAATGCTCAGATTTTAAATGGTCAAAAAGGTATGAAGACTGATCTATCAGCCAGAATGCCCAACGGTTGTGATTTGGTTAACATGATGATGAAAATATCTCCCCCTCCCAAATCCATAAGGCATTACCCCTGATGGTCAGAAAATAGCATCGGACACCATGGACAAGGTTTAAAAGCTTCATGATGGAAAATTGGGTGTTGAGCCTGATGCAATGCCACTGACCAAACAAATGGCCCAGCGACCAAGCACGGGCGGGTTGGGAATCCTGAACCTGTTCCCAACTAATTGGGCCCACCCCTATGTGGGGTGGCCTTGGGGATTCCCGCCACTCATCAGGCCAAATGCCATCGCACCAACTGTCAGAAATGTAGCTGTGCCTTGGTTTGGACGTTTGAGGTCAAATTGACAATGACTCGGCCTGCTGCCAAATTTTTTGATGTCAGTTCCCAGGGAACTAACCTGCCCATTCCCAAATAATTTGCTGGCTAGGTCAAACTTGCGGGACCTGATCCCAGCTTGGTTTCCCTCCAAATTGATGATTTTTATCAGTCACATTGCACTGAGAAAATTGTTGGTTGATTTTTTCTCTTTAAAGTTTCCATTAAAAAACCTTCCCCAAAATTTAGTTTTTATATGTTGAGAATTAAGCCGCCTTTTCCGCTGACACTCTCATACCCCTTGGGTTTAACGGACATAGTTGTCTGGTATTTTATTTTATGCCTGTACAATATCCTGGCTCACTGGCAGGTACTGGTGGAACTCCTTTCTAGTTCCATATTCGTCATATCAACAGCAGTGCCTTGGGCATTCTGGTTTACTGTTCAGATGCTCTGGCATCTGGGCTGGCAAGCCAGTCTAATTCTTACTTGCTGTTCGACTGACAATAGGGGCCCTAAATGGATTTAACGTTGGTTTGCAACAGGGTGTTGTCAGGGGCAGCTGCAACTTCAGTTGCTATTTCAAAAAGTAGTTTATACTGGGGCAGCCCTATTTAGGGCTGAATAATGATGGGGAGGTGATTCAGAGGAAGGAAGTATAAAATCCTCCCATTTGAACATGGGATTGGTCCCATCTGGTAATTGTCCTCATAAACCCAATTGAGGACATTGAAAGGATTTAAATTGATCCTGATTGATCTAGCAACTGAGGTTGATTGGTCTGGAGGTGAGGTAAAATTTTTTATTTTTTGAAATTCAGATTTCAGCACTGACTGAGCCAAGAAAGTTAGTTTGGCTTTGTGGGTTGGCTTTGATTGATTGGATGATTTTGAATCAGCCACACCCGCTGGCTTTGAGGGAGGGGAGGGAGAATCACTCCTCAAGCAAAAATTCCAGCTGAGGCAACTGAAATGCTGGCAGCAGCTGAGGTGGTAAGGGCTGAGCCCCCGACCTCCATAATGACAGGACACTTCCTTTTGAAATGGTCCAAAACAAAACAAGAAGGGCAAACTGTCTGCCTGCCTTTGACGCGGGCCCAAAAATGATGGTCAGAGGCTAAATTTAGGAAAGCTTGAGGTGGAATTACTTGAGTGATTTTGTGGTTTGTGAGGTGAATCGTTGCAAATGTGTGAGGCCCAGCAAGGTGTTCTGCCCCATTTGGGACCATAAACTGCAAAACTGGGTCAAAGCTGTAAACAGCCAACCCTTCCACTAATTTGTAGTGGAGAACTTCAGGTGGGAGATGGGTGGACAACCCCAAAAATTGCACCACAAGAGTGGTGTTCACAGGTAAATGGGTTTGAGTGGTGGGAAGAGGCATATTTTTAAAATTTATTTGGATGGTTGCTGCTGTTGCAACGTCAGCTTCATTTGTGAAGCCTAAATTGAAGTACCCCTTATAGAGGCAAAAATTGATGAAGCCTGCAGGCTTCATAACCACCAAAACTTCCTCAATAATTTTTGGTCAGAATAGGGAGATAATGCACTATAATTGATGCGAAGGCCAAAGTGCATGTTGCTCCAAGGGAGCACCAGGGGGCTTCGCAGCACCACCTGAGAGCGTGCAAAGTGCGTGGCAAGGCCCTTTGGTGGGACGAATCGCTCCACTAAATTGGGAGGGCTAGACCCTACCTGCGACTACTTGGGACCAAGTGAAAAATGCTCGACAGTGCTGGCCTGCTTCCCAAGAGGGAACGGCAGCTGGCGCCAAAGCAGGCAACTTGGATGTTAGCTGCTGGCAACTCAACATTTGAAATAAAATGAATTTTATTAAACTTTCTGACTGATTCAACTGATTCTTTTTTAAAATTCAAAAACTTATCCACACGAGAGGGAAAAGTCATATGTATGTATGTATGTGTTTATTAAAGACAAGGGAAAAATAACTGAGGTGGGTCGACCTTGGGACAAATATATCAAACTGAGAATTTTTCTAGCCAGTACAGGTATGTATGTATGTATGTTTTATTCAAGGCAAGGGGACCAGGGACCCTTCTTGACAATACAAAAAATAAAAAGGCAGGTAAAAAAGCAATAAGCTAAAAATCCACTTTAATCTCCTGCTTTATCAAGACAGGCTCACACCTATCCTGACATATCAGAGGGGGAAGATGGTTTTAGAGGGGGAGGTTTCACCAATTGGATCCCAAAGGATACTTGCTCTACTAAAGCTAACAGTGCAGTGGGGAGATCCATGGGATGGTAATCAAGGATATCTAGAGGAGTGTTTTCATGAAGGATGTCAGCAGATACCAGGGCAGCCACATAATTGGTAATATCTTCTTCCACCTTACACCTGTATTCTGTTAATTTGCAAAAGGCTGCTTCAGCCTTATGAGTGGGTTTCTTTTAAGGATCAAATTGGGATGCTCTAGCAACCACCTGAATTGCCACACTCACATTTTGGTGCATTTGTTGGATATCATCCTTAACTGACTCCTCAAAATCAGCTGGAAACCTACCTCTGGAAATCTGTTTGAAAGGTTTTCTAAAGTTCTACTTAAATAAATTCTTGCAAGGATGTCATTTGGCTTTAATGTTGCATCTATTGCAACTGAGTGGGTTGGTTTAAAATTTATTTTTTTGGATTTTGGTTTATAATGCCAGCTCACAAAATTGTCAAAATCTAGCTCAAAAAACCTAGGAAGTAATGGCCATTTAACTGTTCAGAAAATGGACGATCTGCATCATTAACCTCCTCCAAAACGCTTCATGGATTAGTCTTTGATGGAGGAGGTTTTGATTATGTTGAGGCAATTGGTTGAGTCAATTTTGATTTTTGGATAATTAATTCCTACGTTCATCCATATGGCCTCTTGATTGGCCTGGCTGAAGATCTCGCTGACTTGCTGCCATTTTCTAAATTTTATTAAATTTAATTGGTTGGGTTGATGGCCCAATTTTCTGCCAATTCCGAAAATTGGCAGCTGGTGTGTGTGACAAAATTGATCCCCACTGGGGAATCGCAGCTGGCGAAAAATTACCAGAAGCCCCAGCTGCCAGGTCTGTGGTGTCACAGGCATCATTTGAGGGCACTTTGTCTTTGAATGGTCAAGATCAAAGCATAATGGGCACACTGTCCGTCCATTTTTGACTCTCAGCCCAGAAGGTTGAGTTAGGCTCCAAGGGGATGATGGCATGAGGGAGGATTAGCTGGGTGATTCCCACTTGATGTGGGATGATTGTCGCTACAACCTGAGGTCCCGCACAGTGCCTTGCACCCTATGGGACCACAAAAAGGATAATTGGGCTCCCCATATACTGGCTGAGGCCAGTCATCAGTTCCTTGAAGAGCTGCTGGGGGGAAGATGGGAGGGGAGACCTGCCAGCTTCATGACCATAGTCATGTCAAATGGCAATTGGGTCTGAGTGATTGGGATTGGGGTATTTTTGTATATAAATTTTATTTTGGGCTACAGCTGCCGCAGCTTCTTCAGTTGTAAACCCCATGTTGAAATAGCCCTTAAATGGCTGGAAATTGACAAACCCAGCTGAAGAAAAACTTCCATCACCAAATCCAATATTTGGCAATCAGCATATGGGAAAAGGCATCTGTACTTGATTCAAGGATAGAATCATGCATCCAAATGAGATAATTTACTGGTACTAGCCAGAATAGGCTGATATTGGGATAAATGGAGCGCCAAGTCCTTAGGAAGGACAAAGCGACTGATATTGTTGAGAGAGCTGGCCAACCCAACCCTGATGCACTTGGGCGCCAAGCAGTAAATGCCTGGTGGTGCCAGTCCACTTCCCCAAATGTGTAACGGGCGAATTTGCGCCAATATGCGATGAATGAATTGGGCAGTAAGAGCCATTTTACTGACCATACTAGGGACAGGCCTGCAGAAGCCCATCCCTGACCCTGACCGCCATGCCTCATCACTGCCACATATTCTCGCACCACTGTTCCAATGACGCTGAACATCAACAGCAAAGTCTGGGACCAGGAAAGGGCCAAGAATGACGCCAACGCCACACCGAGGTCACTGGTTGAGTTCATGATTTTGATCCAATCTGCTTAATATTTTTAAAAACTATATTTTCTTATTAGCAAGCTAGTTTTTCCTTTATTCGATTTTCTTTTTCCTCATAGAAGATGCAACTGCCATTCAGGGCCACGACATCCTCCCCTAAATAGTGCCCTGCTAGTAGGAAATAAGCTCCTCCTCAGGTAAGCACTTTTAAGCACCATCCAGCACATTGTTTGTGAAGATTCCCCATCCCACCGGATTACCATCCATGCCATGTGTAAACCTGACATCATTCCATGGATGCAATTTGGGTTTATGATGGCGAATTTATTTCAGTTCCAACCTTCCTGAGTTTGATGCACTTTGGATCAGGGCCACGTTTGGATCAAACACCACCTGATCTGAAGCAATGTATGGATCAGGTGCCTCATGATCCGTTACATCACCCCCCTGTAAAGACCAGAACTCCTGGACCTTCTCTAGGCTTGTGCACAGTCCTCCTTTTTCTGCCATGTCACCTCCTCCACTGGATAACCTTTCCACTTCACCAGCAGTTGCTGCCAGCTCCTCACCCATTTTGCATCCAATATCCGTTCCACCTCATATTCTGGCACATACCCTTTCCTAGAGTTCAGCAGTCCTGGACGTTCCAGACCTATTCCCTTGAACGCTTGTAGCTAGGAACGTAAATCACTGGATGTGATCTGGAACCTATTGGAAAATTTAATTCAAAGGCTGCCCGATTAATGGCTCAGATGATCTGGTATGGGCCCAAAAACTTCAGTTCCAGCTTACGACTCTTGACTGGGACAGCATAGTTATTAACAGCCACTAATACCCAGTCCCCAGGCTCAAACGTTGGATCTGGTGCCCTTTGTCAATCTGCCTGTCACTTCTGCTGAGTCACTGCCCGCTCCAAAAATCCCTGTAACTTATTCCCAATACTGACATGGTACACGCCATTTCATCTGCCCCCTGACACACTCCACCCATAGATCCCCTATTCAATCTGGGGTTAAGTCCATGATTCATGAAAAATGGCGACATTCCCATTGAGGACTGAGAATGATTGTTGTAAGAAAACTGGGCCATCTAAACCCATGAAACCCAGTCATCCTGCCAATTGGACATGTAACACTAAAGACACTGCTCCAGTATCCGATTCACCCTCTCCGTTTGTCCATCAGATTGAGGATGGTAAGCTGAGGACCATACAGGCCTGGTTTTAAAATTCCCCAGAAGACTCGACCAGAATTTCAAAATAAAATGTGGACCTCAGTCTGAAATGATCTCCTCAGGTAAACCATGCCAGAAGAACACCTCATCAATGAAAATCCTCACCGCATCCTTTGCTGAAAAACTCCCAGTGCATGGGAAGAATTCAGTGTATTTGGTAAGTTTATCCCTGACCACCATAATCGCATCCTTCCCCTGCACCTTCAGGAGACCCATTATGAGAATTGACACCAATTGAGCTCCAGTGGGCCCGTGGTATTGGCAGTAGATTTAACTTACCCAAAGGTGATTTTCTTGAGGGCTTCACCCTCGTGCATACCAAACACTCCCACACAAACTTCTTGACATCTTTATGCAGGCCCAGCCACAAATACTCCAGTTGCACCAATTCTACCATTATCTTCACTCCCGGGTGACCCGCCAACAGATGATCATGCAAAGACTATATTACCTCCCATTGTGGCGATGGTTTGGGCACCCATACACGAGAATTGTGGTATAGCACCCCACCCCTCTTAATGAAAGCCTCATGGCAACCATGCAGCTGACCCTCAATCATCTCAGCTTTCAGCTTCCAGGCGAATTTAAATTTCCCTTGCTTCCAGCGGACTTCCTCCACCAACTCACTTTCCCTATCCTCCATCAACATGAATTGGTCCGGTCAGAACGTTGTGGCCGTATTAAACTCCTCCAATTCCTCCTTCTCATACACAAAACCCCTGTATCATCTCAACCAATCCGCTAGGACATTTGATGCTCCTGGCCTGTACTCCACCTGGAAATCATAATGGACCAACTCCACATGTCATCTGGCCTGCCGCTGGTTCATCTTTATGGGTTCATGATAGTATTCCAACGCTTTGTGATCTGTCCAAGTAACAAAATGATGCCAGGCATAGAGTAGGTGATGCTGCCATTCCTGCAAGGCTGCCATCACCACCAACAGTTCCTTATTGTATATTGGGCAGTTCATTTCCATGAGGAGCATCTTATGGCTGAAGTAACACACGGGGTTTTCCAACCCGTCTTCCCCTTCTTGAAACAATACTGCCCCCACAGCATAATTTGAGGCGTCCATTATCACCATGAATGGCCTCCCAGGGTCTGGATGGGCCAGTACAGGCACATTAAGTAACTTACTCTTCAGTAACTCGAATGCCTGTGCTTCTTCCCTTCCCCATATGAATGGGACGTCCTGTGTTAGATGCGTGAGAGGCAAAGCCATATGGGAAAGATTCTTCACAAAACGACGAAGGAAGTTCAATTTTACCAAAAAACTCTGCACTTCTGTCTGATCCGTGGGGGCCTTCCATGCCCACACTGCACGCAGCTTATCCGGACATACTCCTAATCTATTCAGGAAAACCATGTTGCCTAGGAATGTTACCAAACTTTGGTTGAATTTGCACTTGGAAGGCTTCAATATCAAACCCATCTGGCCAATTGCCCCCAGAACTTCCCGGACATCTCAGACATATCCCTGCCTGGGACCACAAAATACTAGGATATCATCCATATAAGTGGCACAGCATCATCCGATCATTCCTCCAAGGACATGGTTGATCATCCTCTGGAACACCATCGGAGCATTCCTCAGCCTAAATGGCATCACGTGATATTGATACATCCCAAGGTGGCACTTAAACGCTGTGTATTGCTGATGCTTTGGTCTCACTGGTACCTTATTAATGCATCCTCAAGGTCAAGTTTTGTAAACACCATGCATCCAGTAACCATTGGGAGAATATCCTCCAACAAGGGCATCAGATACGGATCAGGATCAGTGACCATGTTAAGACGTCAGAAATCCACACATGGGCATAATTCGCCACTTGCATTTGGCACAAGTAATACATGAGACACTTCTGGAGACATAGAGGGCTCGATTAAACCTTTGTCCAACATCAATTTCACATGGACTTCCAATGCTTCCCTGGCCCATTTGTTAAGGGCATATACCAGGCACCCCCTGGGAAGTTCCGTCCCCTCCTGAACTGGAATGAAAGCACAAAGATCCCGTAGGGGAAAAAGGCGGGTCTCCAATAGGACCAAATACATCAACAAAGTAGCTATATTCGTCTGGTAACCCTACCTCCTGTATCCCACTAAAGCTCCTGCACCCACTTGGGACATTGCTCCCAACCTCCATCTTCCACCTCATCTGAGGCCCAATATATGGCGTCAAGGTAACCATCTTGTGTTGAAAATCAATCTGGGGATGTAAATGATGCCACCATCGCATCCCCAGTACCACAGTATGGGCCAGATTTATGATTGCACAGAAACCTCTTTTAACCAAAATGGGTCCTGCTGAGTGATTACCAGTGGCTCTAAACGCCATGATGGAGCTCTCCTAGACACATCGGCGAAAACCACCTCTGGTCCCCTCTTCATCTCCAACTTCAAACGTTCTTCTAAGGAGAACTCCATATAGTTTTCTTCAGCCCCTGTATCCGCCAGGGCCAGCACCTTCTCCGTTAGACCATGCAAGAATAAATCCACCATAATAAAATAACCTAGGGTAAAGCAAAGAGGTAGATTTAAAGTTTGAAGCATTATCAGATTGCAAATTTGCAGGTGAGGTAGGTCTAGGGCTATAACTCTTCCAGAGACCCTGACCTGTTCTTCCCAACTCTTCACTGTTTCCTTGGCGGAACTCCCATGGATATTCCCAAAATTCCTGGGTGATCCCTGCCAACCTCCTCGACCTCTGCTGGCCACTGTGGGCGACTAGCCCCTTCCTGGGGACATAGAATCTTCTCGCCGGTTACATGCCAAAGCCAATTGTTTCTCCACTTACATCGCAGCGCAATTTTATCTTTTAATGAAGTCTGAACCTTAGCAGCCGCTATGGCAGCTAACGTATCTGCTTGCAGCCCCTGTCTTAACATTCACAATGATTTCGAATCCAAGACTCATGCTGCTTTCGCCAATGTCCAGAAAAACCGCCCATATTCTTCAACTGATCCTCAGCCCTGACACACCGTCAGCAAATCTGACCATGCTTCATCCTGCGCCTCATCTGGGTAGGCAGACCATCCAATCCAATTGACACACTAATCCATGGATCCTGGGAGGCGACCTTGCTCCTCAACCAACTATTGCACCCACCCAGCCAAGTCTGAGGGTAGTGCTTCCACAATTTGTGCAATCTGCAGCGAGAAAGGGATCTTCCCTCCCATTGCTTGAGCCAACCGCACCTGAAAACAAATCTGCAATACCACTTGATGAATCTTCTCCAAAGCTTCCATGGGCAAAGCAGCACAACTTTTTGGAGATGTAGAACCTCCATGGCATTCCTCTATTTTTATGAGTCCTGCACCACACACTCAAACCACCTCTCTTATTACGAAATTTAGTGAGAAACTCACCATCACCACCGTCAACACATGACAATACCATTCCTCCCCTCCTGGAGTCACCACCTCTTCTTGGGGCCCCCACAAAACTGACAAAAAATTATTTGAGTTGCATCTAATGTAATGGGTGGGTTTACACCAATACGCGAAAAATGAATTGGGCATTAAGAGCCATGTTACTGATCATACTAGGAACAGGCCTGCAGAAGCCCATTCCTGAACCTGACTGCCATGCCTCATCATTGCCACGTATACTCACACCACTGTTCCCATGACGCTGCACATCAACAGCAAAGTTTGGGACCAGGAAAGGGCTGAGAATGACGTCAACGCCACACTGAGCTCACTAGTTGAGCTCATGATTTCTATCTGATCTTCTTATTTTAATAATTATGTTTTCTTATCAACAATAAAGTTTTTCATTTATTCAATTTTTTTCTTGTAGAAGACGCAACTGCCCTTCAGGGCCAAGACATCCTCCCTAAATTGTGCCCTGCTAGTATAAAATAAGCTTCTCCTTGGTTAAGCTCTTTCAAGCACCATCCAACACATTATTTGAAAAGATTCCCCATCCCACCGGATCACCATCCATGCCATGTGTAAGCCCAACATCATTCTGAAGATGCAATTTGTGTTCATGATGGCGAATCTTCCCATTTTTAACCTTACCAAGTTTAACGCGCTTTGTATCAGGGTCACGTTCATATTGAATGCCACACAATCTGAAGCAATGTATGGATTAGATGCCTCCTGATCTGTTACAAAATGGGGGAGTGGCTGTCACAGATGCAGGCATTGCACTCAATGGCTGCTGCATTCACATTTTATATAAAATAAAATAAAATTTATTAACTATTAAATTGACTCATACAATTTGTTTTAAATTTAAATTTAAACTGACTAGCTCAGGAAAGAAAGGTATATGTATGTTGTATTCAAGGAAAGGGGACCAAGGGACCCTTCTTTCCAACACAAAAAATAAAAAGGCAGGTGTTGGGATTTTTGCCCATATTCCCAGCCTGCTAGATTACCTGGTATTGCTAGGGGAAAATTCCCTAAGGCGAAGTGAATCAGAGATTGGTTGGCCCGAGTTTTAGAGTAACTATGTTTGGGGGATTTTAGGATATTCGCCTGGTCATATCCATCAGGGATTGATCCAGATGAACACTTAAGATCTCATCGGGCAGAGTTGCTGATGAAATAGGGGCATCTGATAGTAATTAACTATCAGGTGTACCTATTGGGATCAGCCAGGTTTCATCACTGACTGATTGGGAATGAATAGCAAGTTTCAAGGTGAGTGATACCGCCTGCAACTAGAAAATTAATTGGTTGGTAAAGTGACCTTCCATAATGGGTAATAAGCCCCATTACCTAAGCAGGTCGCTAGCCAAATATGGTTGGTTGCTTGGATTGAGAGGAAAACGTTAGTTTCACATTTTTTGACTCTTTCCATTTGAGGTCTTGAGGATGTCCAATGACAGAATCATAGCCAGGATGGGGAAGACCATTGCTGCTGAGATGATGATGGGTGATTCAATGGCAAGGGCTGCCGTTTCATCAAAGAGGTGTCAACTGAGGGTTGGACAGCTGAATTCCCCACTATATATTCCCTAGGATTTACTATAATAAAAAACCAGTGTTTGCAGTATTGACATTAGTTACATTATCAATTCAGTGTATAGTTATACTATCAGCTTCTATTGTGTTGTTCTATTTCAAGAATATGATTGCAGAGGGCAATAATTGGAAGACTCTCAGAGAGAAGAGTAAAGATATGAGCGGGGATCTAGAGAAGAAGGAACCACAATCAGGGATAGCTGCCGACTGTGTGTTGGGCTGAAAGAGATTGTCACCAGGGTATCTCAGCGAAGATTGGGTGGACAAGAGCATAGGGAACGAATCCCTACAAGTATGACATCATGAGTATTTTATTGGGAATACTGGCCAAGCGTTGGGCCAAAATTATAATTCATACATAACTACAGATAATAGTCTCCATACTTTTTTAATTAATATTACATTCTATACAATGCAACGAAGTGCACTAGGAAACCAAACCTGTGCAGTAGAAAAGTTACTGGGATGCTTTCAATAACAACCACTAGAGTAAATTTTTACAAGTTGGTGCTCACTACAAGGGTAGTTGAGTGAAGAATCTATAATAATGTCATACAAAGAAGAGCTATGCAAACTGTGGACCAAGTCAGCCATTGTAAACCAGAATGCCTTAAACTCAGTGGACCATCAGGAGTTTGCGGCCTAGGAAGAGTGAGTCGCCAAGGTGGAAGAAGGAGTAGATAATGTAGCAAGCTTTGGGAATGATTCACTAGGTAATGTAATCTCATTGAAGAAGAAAGAAGGGGACCTCGTTTGAGAGGTCTTAAATCTGAAAATGGAGCGAGATGTGGATCGCGTTCATTTAAGAAAATTTGGTGCGGATATTGAAAGATTAATCCAACAAGTGGAGGAACTTAAAGCTCAAAGATGTGCTTGTGAGCCTGATATGGCAAACAAGGCCAAATAAAGAAGTCCTTTCACGATACTTGGGAAGTCAAATACCCCAAGGAATATGCCACCCGCTTTTAATGCCATTTTGGAGATAATGCCCAAAGTCACTCCTCAAGTTAGCTGAGTAGCCAAACTAAGAGAATTGGCTAGAAATAACTCGAAGGAATTTAGGGCAATGTCAAAATTGCTAACGTTCCATCAGGATAATGCCCCAGCGTTTTTCCAACTGTTTGACATGACCATGAATGGCTACAGAGATCGTCAAAAGGCGTTGACAATCATGAATTGCCTAGACACCAACTGTCAAAACTTAGTGTTACCTCACCTAGAGGGAGATAGCTGATCATATGTGGAGGCAAGGCAGCCATCATGAAGGAGTTTGGGAGTCTGACACGCATGTCAAAATGCAAGCAAGAATTTATGGGAATCCAGTTCCATAAAGACGATTCTCTTGCTAGCTTCACGGATCAGTTTTACCAGGAGTTTCAGATCCTGGTTGGAGCAAAAGTATTGGATGACTTTGATGCTAGAATCTCATTGCAAGCGACCCTTTGGCCCTATCATGATTTGTATTGTATAATGTCTTCCATGTTCACGACAGAAATAACTATCTCACAAATGGTAGATAACTTGAAGATTTTGGGAGTGACATTTGATGCCCCAAATAGAATCTTCAAGTCCAATCCGATATGAAATCTGAATCCCATGAAGGGAAACAAAGGAGCTAAGGAGGCTACCAATTGAACTGTGCCGGGAAATAAGCCCAAAGGATTCAGACGGTTAAACAATAAGAAGAAGGTCTGCTATCAGTGTGGTGGGAAAGGACATTTCGCCGTGCATTGTAAAAAGCCAAAGAATCAGATTAACGTGGTCCATGCTAAGGAGTCAGAAGTTACCAAGGATTCAGGAAAAGGGCTCATGGCCTAGACGGGGAACAGTCTAGAGCTGCGGAAAAACCTGTTCCTCCTGACATTATGAATGAAGAAATTGATATCAGCGATCTGTTAGTAGACAATGAGAAGGATCAGCTGTATCAAGTGGTCAATATGGACTAAATGCCATGACCAGAGTCGGGGCAAAGAGAATCAACCCCATATAATCAAGGAAGTTGCCAGGCCATACGCCTGACAACTGGAGGACAAGATTCAAACCGCTGAGAATCCGAAAGAGTTATCTGACATCCGTTTAGATGAGGCTAATCTGTCTATCCCTCTCAGCGCGATAAAGGAATCATTTCCTGATTTATTGGTGCAAATTATTCACACCCTAGATTCAGCTAATAACGCCGCCATTCACTCAGTAAACACTATATTACAACACTCCAAGTGTACGTATATAGACATACAAGTGAATCGAGTGAGGGTGAGGGTGATTGTTGACATTGGAGCGCCCATCAATATTGTCTCAACAAAGCTGGTAAAGAGGATGAAGATCTCACCGAACTTGGAACACAAAAAAGAATATGGGACAGCTGGGCTGAACACCACCATTTCTGTGGAGCGTATAGTGTGCTGCCACTACAATTTGGGTCATTGGTGGTATTTACACCAACAATAGCTTTGGCGAACCAAAACTAAGACATTCTGATCAGAACGGAATTTCTATGTAAATATGGAGTTAATGTAACTTTGAGGATAATCATTAACCATCTTGGGTCAGACGTTACCATTGGCTTATCAGAAGGATGGTGAAGCTCTGCTGAATCTGAGAAACAACTTCATCAATCTAATATTCAATGATGGCATTGTCCTGATTTGATACCAATTAGTTGGTAGAAAGTGACGCGAAATGTTGGCGGAAATCCTAGAGAAGTGGGGAATTCCACTAAGGATCAAGAATGAGATGACCATACTGGCCGGATCACAGATGATAGTCAATACAGGGTTGACATTGGAGATTCCTGAGATGTTGTATGGGGAAGTAAGAAGCCCCTGGAAGAAGTCCAGAGTGAAGCCATGGGTAGCTCCTGGGATAATAATGCTGGGTCATGTAGAAATTTGAGTTCTCCTGGAAAATTTTAGTGAAAAACCAATGAAGATCAAGAGGAATTAGATCATCGCATTTATTAATCTGATCCCAATGGCTGAATTGAGAAGATTTTAAGATTTTGGGTCTCTTGATGAAATAGGATTACCGCTGGGGTAGCCAGAAGTATCAACCTATTGGTTGATCAAGAGCAGCTCGCTGATCTGTCGGAAGGCCAGCAAGAGGAGGTGCTCAAACTATTCAAAAAAATCAGGAAATGTTCACTCAGGATGACCACATTTGGGATGCACACGAGATGTAATCCATAAGGTGACACTGGGAAAATTTTACTGATAAGGATGAGACTGATCTGACGATCAAAAGCTTTTGAAGTGATAATGGAGGATGAAATCAGCAAACTAGTGAAGCATGAGCTTTTAGTTCCGTTTTCAAGTCCTTGGGCGAGTCCAATTCTGATCGTGAAGAAGAAGGATGGATCCAACCGGGTGGTGATTGACTACCAAAGGCTGAATAAAATTATGATGAAGGATTTGTATCCCCTACCGAGGATTGATGATGCACTAGATTGTTTAGGAGAAGCAAAGTATTTCTACGCGATGGATCTGATCTTGGGATATCAGCAGATTGACTTGCCAAAGGAAGACCAAGAAAAATGCGCGATTATTACTGTGCAGTGGCTATACCAACTGACGAGGATGCCCCGGGGTCTATGCAATGTGCCTGCAACGTTTCAGAGGGCCATGGATGCGATATTAAGTGACTTGAAGTTGTCATGCATCCTGGTATATCTGGATGATATAAACGTGTTCAGTAGGACGTTTACTGAATACCTGCACCACTTGGAAGAAGTATTTAAGTGACTGTCCATGGCTAACCTGAAGATCAAGCCAAGGAAGTGCCATTTCTTTAAGAAAGAGTTGGAATACCTGGGAATTGTAATAAACTCAAGTGGATTGCAGCCGCAAACCCAGAAGATAGCAGCTATAGAACGTATGGTTGTACTGAAGAGTGTCTGAGACATCCAAGTGTTCCTTGGGATGGTCAGATACTACAGAAGATTTATTTGGGACTTCGCCTTTATAGCTGAGCCATTATTCCATTTATTAAAGGATCCAAAAAGTATTCATATGGAATGAAGAGGCCCAGGACTCCTTCGATGAGGTATGCCATAATTTGATAGATTTGCCAATTCTGAAATATACAAATTTTGATTGGGAGTTCATCATTCAAACTGATGTTTCATTGATGGCAATTGGCACCATACTGAGCCAAGTAGACGAACTTGGGGATGAACATCCGGTGGCATATGTGAGCCAGACACTCTCAGCTGCTAAGAGGAACTACACTGTGACTGAGCGGGAATGCCTTGAGGTCATTATTGCATGCAAGCAGTTTCAGGTGTATGTCCATGGAATGCACTTTAAGGTGGTAACAGACCACTCTTTGCTGCTTTGGCTGCACAACTTAAGAGAGCCAGAAGGATGACTGGCCCAATGGGCACTTAAGCTCCAGGAATACGATTATGAGATTGTCCACTGAGCAGGGGCTTCTCACCAGAATGTGGATGGCTTGACGAAGTTGCAAATGGTTCATTTGGTATACCCACAGGCGGATGAGCTATTCCAGAGAATGGTCAAAGGAAAAATTGGGGACGAGCCCCAAGAAATCCAAGGTGTGCTTTGAAAAGCAATGAAAAACACCGAGACTATAGATGGAAAAGTATTTAAGATTATAAACGGGAAGCAGCTATTATTCCAGAAACCGTTGGAAAGAGCGGAAATAGTACAAGCAGCTCACAAGGTTGTTGGGCATGGAGGCCTGAGAAAAACAATCAACCATATTCACTAGTATTATTACTGGGAATCGATCAACTACTATGTCACGGATTATCTAGCTTGTTGTGTGGAGTTCCAGCATCATAAACCACATAAGAATACAACTGGATATCGACTGGTCTGCCCTGGATTTGCCTGGCACACGGTGTCCACCAATGTGATGGGACCGCTGATGATGAGCACAGCGGGAGTCAAGTACATTATAGTTGCTATTGACCATCTGACGAGATGGGTTGAGACAAAGGCCCTAATAAGAGTAGAAGCTACCAGTACTGCGAGGTTCATCCTGGATCAAGTGGTATACTGGCATGGATGTCCGCAGGTCCTGCTTAGTGACAATGGGACTAAATTCACATCTCATGTGATCCTGAGAAAAAATGAGATAATGAGGATCAGAGAAGTTGTGTCAGTACCTTACTGGCTGGAGATTAACTGACTGGTAGAACGGGTCAATGGAACGTTAGCCATGATGCTGAGGAAGCTAGTCTTAGGGAGAACTTCCGCGTGGGGAACATACCTGAGTTTGGTGACATTCGCCTACAATATTAGTCATCATACTGCGATGGGGAAGACGCCGTTTGAATTGTTATATGGAAGAAAGGCCGCGTTGTCACCAATTTTATATTTGGTGGTGGAACCTACGTTGGGGATGAGTACCAAGCAATACCTGAACTTACTGACGAGTATCCTGATCAATATGCAATTGCAAGCATTCAATACAACCTAGAATAAAAGGATACAAGCGAAATTGACAGATGATAAGAATTGACCAGCCTTAGAAGAATATTGAATATGGGAAAGAGTTGCCTATTGCGATATTCATGTTTTCAGATGAAGAAACAAATTATATGCGTTGTGGTCAGGTCCATTCAGAGTGATCGCCAAGATGGTGATCGATGCCTATCCCATAAAGAATCTTCTGGATGGAAGAGTCGTGAATTGAGTCCATGCTAAGTATATGAAGTGATGGAACAATAAAAAAATAAAAGAGTTCCCAAAGGACCAATGAACCATTAAGTTGGTCATGTACTGATGATTATGTCAAGTCCAAAAAAGGACCTCTGAACCAATCTAGATGGTTAAGTCCAAAAAAGGACAGCTGAACCATGGACAATTGGTAGGTTTAAGTACCCAGGATCCAGTATGGGGGAAAGGATGGACCTCTGAACTGAAACAAGGTCAAGTCCCATAGGAAAAAAAAGAATAAAGATAAAAAATTGATAAAAATTATCGGAAAAAAGATTATAAACCGCATAGTAAAAAATCTGATATATTTTTATAATTTTTATTTTTATTGATTGTCCTCAGTACAGGGATTATTACACCTATGTCGCCTCTTGGGGGAGGGAGGGTGGATCGCGGTAGGAATAAACAGCCCATCAAAATTGATATGCAATCAGACGCTAGTGAGGGCAAGACCTACATGAAACCACGTTCTTTGAGTGGACACCAAGCCCTGTGAAAAAGCAACTAGAGGAAGGGAAATTGAGATGTCGGATGAAGCTAATTAAAAAACCCTGGAGTGGGGAGGAAAGCAACAGTATAAAAAGAGGTAATTGGCAAATAACCCTGAGTAATCTCAATATGGTACTGGAGCCGGAAGAATAGTCCTGAGCGCATGACAACAGGCTTCATCAAGGACACCAGACATATGGGCTGGCAACAAAGAAGGGATGCTTGATGGGGGTTGCTGAATAATGTCCCCTATCAACGCCATCAGCAGAAGATACTAATGAGAAGCGCTGAAGAAAGAGATAGTCATGCAGAGAGCAGATTGCATCCTGAAAGTGGTGACGGGCTTCTCAGAAGCTAAAGCTGAATGAATGGTGGAACCCAGGTGAGGCTGGAAGCTTTGTGGACCAACTTTGAAAAACTTGGCCAGCAAAGCAAAGAGCATAAGTGGCAGTATCCTGATCTAGGATGTTATCAAGATTAGAGGGATTCAGCGCTAGAGTCAAAGCCTCAGTGACTTGGGCCCAGAGTTCAGCGTAGGGGAGCTCAAAGTGAATACAGTTACCAATTGAGAGCTCAGAGACCAGAACAGCGGGTTTTTAATATTGACCAAGTCAGAAGAGGAACTCAGGGAGCAGGTCTGACTCAGCCAGTAATGAACAATCCAGAGCAACTGGCATAATTTAAAAAAATCTATGACGATGTTCAGAGCATCAGCAAAAGGAGCCAAAGCCAGGAGAGTTTCAAATTACAACTCTGGAATAGATGGCAGAGGAAGAACTGGCTGAGAGTTGTTTAAAATGATAGCCCACAAGGTTTTGGAGGGATTAGTTACTGTTTCTGGTAATTCTATGGAAGGACTAGCTGCTGGCACCAGACTAGGCGTATGATTCCTGGAAGGACCATAAAAGAGGTTCTTCTGAGCATCCCAACTCATCTGCTGGAAGAGACGGAAGTCTGGATCAGACAAACTATCTAGGAGCTGCTGGTAGTGTGACTCAGAATTCGACATATGAGCTGGACAAGAGGGGGATGTTGGACTTATATAGAAGTTGACATTATGCACTCTATAATCCATTAAGCTCCAAATTTGGAGAAATTAATCTCAAAATTAACGAGATAAGCTCTCCAAGGGAAAAATTAGGAATGACTTAAGCCAAGAGGTTACAAGTGAAATAACAAGGGCGAATAGAAATAAGTATCCTTAATTGAGCTGAAAAACAAACATCGATGGCAAGAGTCTCCTGTCTGGGACAAGGAGAAAATCAGAAAATCAAGGACGCTGGACCAAGAATCCTGAATATGACAGTGGGTCATATACCCTGATGGGGGGAAAACCAGATCCCAGGACTAATATCATCACAAGTAAATCGATCAGCCCAGCATGACAGTAGGTCATGGGGACCTCGCTCTGAGAAGGTGGTAGCGAGGAAGAAGAGGAAGAATGCCATATGCTAAAGGTTTTCCCAAGCAGCATTGACTATTGATGAGTGTACTTCGCATAACCCATGAAGTATTTGACCAAGTGTATAAAGGGTGTTCTCATGCCCCAGTCCTTTTATCGCTGGAAATCTAGGCAAGTGGGGGGATGCGTTGAATTTATGCCCATATTCCCAGTCTGCTAGATTACCTGGTATCGCTAGAGGAAAATTCCTTAAGGCGAAGTGAATCAGAAATCTGTTGGCCTGAGTTTTGGAGTAACTATGTTTGGGGGATTTTAGGATATTCTCCTGGTCATATCCATCAGGGATTGACCCAGACAAACACTTAAGATCTCATCGGGCAGAGTTGCTGACGAAATAGGGGCATCTGATAGTTATTAGCTATCAGTTGTACTGATTAGGATCAGTCAGGTTTCATCACCGACTGATTGGGATTGAATAGAAAATTGTGAGGCGAGTGATGCTGCCTGCAACTAGAGAATTTATTGGTTGGTGAAGTGACCTGCCATAATTGGTGATAAGTCCCATTACCTAAGCAGGTCGCTAGCCAAATATGTTTGGTTTGCTTGGATTGAGAGGAAAACGTTAGGGACACGTTTTCCAACTCTTTCCATTTGAGATCTTGAGGATGTCCAATGACGGAATCCTAGCCAGGATGGGGAAGACCATCGCTGCTGAGATGATGATGGGTGATTCAATGGCAAGGGCTGCCGTTTCATCAAAGAGGTGTCAACTGAGGGTTGGACAGCTGAATTCCCCACTATATATTCCCTAGGATTTACTATAATAAAAAAACCAGTGTTTACAGTATTGACATTAGTTACATTATCAATTCAGTGTATAGTTATACTATCAGCTTCTATTGTGTTGTTCTATCTCAAGAATATGATTGCAGAGGGCAATAATTGGAAGTCTCTCAGAGAGAAGAGTAAAGATCTGAGCGGGGATCTAGAGAAGAAGGAACCACAATCAGGGATAGCTGCCGACTGTGTGTTGGGCCAAAAGAGATTGTCACTGGGGTATCTCAGTTAAAATCAGGTGGACAAGAGCATAGGGAACAAATCCTTATGAGTACGACATCACAAGTATTTTATCTGGAATACTGGCCAAGCGTTGGGCCAAACTATAATTCATACTCAACTATGGACAATAGTCTCCATACTATTATTGATTAATATGCATTCTATAATATGTGATGAAGTGCACGAGGAAACAAAACTGTGTTGTAAAAAGGTAACTGGGTTGCTTGCCAATAACAACCACTAGTGTAAATTTTTACAGCAGGTAAAAAAAGCTTAAGCTAAAAACCCACGTTAACCTCCTGCTTTATCAAGACAGGCTCACACCTATCCTGACATATCAGGGGGGAATATGGTTTTTGAGGGGTTTTCTCCAATTGAATCCCAAAGGATACTTGCTCTACTGCTGCTAACAGTGCAGTGGGGAGATCCATGAGATGTGGATCAAGGAGATCTAGAGGAGAGTTTTCATGTAAGATGTCAGCAGATACAAGGGCAGCCACATAATTAGTGATACTTTCTCCCGCCTTACACCTATATTCTGTTAGTTTACAAAAGGCTGCTTCAGCCTTAGGAGTAGATTTTTGAAGGATCATATTGGGATACATTAGCAACCACCTGAACTGCTACACTCATATTCTGGTGCATTTGTTGGATATCTTCCTTTAATGACTCCTCAAAATCAGTTGGAAATTTTATTTCTTGAAGTCCGCATGAAAGGCTTTCAGATGTTCTACTTAGACAAACTCTCGAAGGGATATCAGTTGGCTTTAATGTAGCATTTATTGCAATTGAGTGTGTTGGCATAAATATCGGTTTATTTATTTTAGAAGTTATTGACGGGCTGCAAAATTGGCAAAATTGAGCTCAAAAAAGCTCACTGGTGATTGGCAATTAAAATGGTCCAAAACAGGATGATCTGACTCATCAATCTCCTCCAAAACGCTCTAGGGATTCGTCATCAATGGAGGAGGTTTTGATAAGTTACTGGTAAGTGTTTGGGAATATGTTATATCTTTGATAATGAATGACTGACATTCATACAATTGTCTCCTAATTGGTCCTGTCTGAAGAACTCACTGCCAGGCTGACATTTTTAAAATTTTTAATGATTTAATTGGTTGATTCGATGGGCCAATTCTCTGCCAATTACAAAAATTGGCAGCTGGTGGGGTGGCAAAATTGATTCCACTGGGGGACCGCAACCAGTGAAAAATTGCCAGCAGCCCCAGCTGCCAGGTCCACGGGATTTTGGGGCACAATTCAAGGGCATTTTGCCTTTGAGTGGTTGAGCTCAAAGCAAATTTGGCACACTGCTCGCCATTCTCAAACTTGAGCCCAGAAGGGTGAGTCAAGGGTGGAAGGAATAATGGTGCAAGGGGGAATTTGGCGGGCATTTTTCACATGATGTGGAATGATTGTCGCTACAACCTGAGGTCCCGCACAGTGCCTTGCACCCTGTGGGACCACAAAATCAATATTTGGGCTCCCCCCATACTGGATGAGGCCAGTAATCAACTCCTCATAGAGAAGCTGGGGGGAAGATGAGAAGGGAGACCTGCAAACTTGACAATCATCATCATGTCTTTAGGTAACTGGGTTCAAATTATGGGAAGTGGGGTATTTTTATATATTAACTTGACTTGGGCAGCAGCTGCTGCAGCTTCCTCAGAATTAAAGCCTAAGTCAAAACAGCCCTTGAAAGGGCGGAAATCCACAAAACCTGTAAGATGAAGGCCTCCATCGCCAGCTCCAAAATCTGGTGATTAGCGTATGAGAAATAACGGCCATACTCACCACAAAGACAAAATTGCATGGCTAATCAAGGTAATTCAAGATTATTAACACGAATAGGCTGCATGTGAGCCAAGTGGAGCGCCAAGTCCTTTGGTGGCACAAAGCGTCCAAACAAGTTGGGAGGGCTGGCTGATCCAGCCCTAGCGCGTTTAGATGCCAAGCATTAAATGCTCAATGGTGCCATCCTTCTGCCCCATGCAGGAGCAGCGGCTGGCTTGGATGAAGGCATCGCATTTGATGGATGCTGCATTTAAAGATCCAAAATAAACTATAAAGTTTGTTAAATTTTTTAGTTGATTCATTTAACTCAATTCAGATTAAATTCAAAAGTGATTAGCACAGGAAAGAAAATCATATGTATGTATAATATATATTATTCAAAATAAAGGGAACATGAGACTCTTCTTATCAACATAAGAAATATAAACCAGAATAAAAAAAAGCAAAATGCCAAAAAACCTGATTTAACCTCTAGCATGATATACTAGGTCGACCTAGAAAAGTATAACTAAGGGGGAAGGGGGGAAAATTAGATGTTTGAGGGAACGCGCCAGTGCAGATAGAAATGGAGTAGGCACATCACCTAAATTTGGTTGGAGATTTAAGATAGTTATTAGATTCATCAATAAAATCTGCTATTTATAATGCATCAATAAAAATCATAATAAGTGATTCTCAACATGTCGCAGTAAACTTGGAAGGCTGCAAAATCAATTTTTTCAGAAGTTTTTCCAAAATTAAAGCCACACAATTGAGCAGCTTGCATAGTTGATTCAATGGCCATATTGCCCAGTACTATTATTCTTTTTTCAGAAATGGTAAAATTATCAAGGAATTTGGGCCCAGGAAAGCCATTTTACAAGGGGCCCAATATGAAATGAAGATTTTGCTGCAAAAGAAAGTTATTGGTGGTTGCTGCAACTTTAGTGGCCATTGCAAACAAAGGTTTATATTTGGGGATCCTTTTTTATGGATGAAGTGATGGTGAGGAGCTGATTCAGACAAAAAATCTGCCACTTAAATACTGGATCTGTTCTATGTAGACAATCATTCTTGTCAACCCATTTGAGAGTGTCAAAGGGATTTAGGTTGGGCATGATTGGCCTCATGACAGATAACAATTAGTTATGAGGAGAGTTAAGATTTGCAATTTTAGTAAATTTGGGATTCAGCTTCTGTTGAGCTGAGACATTTGGTTTGGGCTTTCAGGTTAGCATTTTCTGATTAGCTGAATTTTAATCAACCACACCCGCAGACTTTGAGGGAGTGGAAAAAATCACTCCCTAATGTGAAATCTTTGTCTGGAGCACTGAAACTCCAGCAGCAGCTGAGGAGATAAGGCCTGAGCCCCCTGACCACTGTAAAGTCAGGACACTTCCTTTTTGAGTGATCCAGGCCATAACAAGAAGGGCCGTTAAGAGTTTTTCTGTAACTATCCAGTTCCCAGTGAGGTGGTGCACGGCGCACAGCCACATTGATAGGGAAATAATCATCAGTATTAAGGTGAGAGTAGCCCCGCAGAAGGTTCTGGAGATAAAGTAACAAAGAATGAGGGTGTGCAATGCGGTTTTTTAATATATAGCAAACAACAAGACATGGGTGGGCCCCAAAGGGGTATCCCTATCCAAGCTGTGATCAGAGCTAGAGTTCTCAGGTGCCTCAGTCTGGAGAGAACCAGGACAGCTCTGATGTGCCACTGATGCAGTTGTAAATTTAGTGCAGATAAATCAGCTAACATTGTGAGAGACCTCCTCAAAGAGGTTCACGCACAGTTTACCCAAGTTAACATAGAAAAAATATAAACTAACAAGAGGTTATATAAAGAGAAGACAACTAAATAGAAAGATTGTTCTCAAAAGTATCATATTTAAACAATTATGGGGGAATCAATCGATTGATGGAAGTGGTGCTAAGCTCAGGTGTACCAATAAGTGCACGCTTCTGTTGGACAGGGTACTATAGCTAGAAATGGTTTATATTTGAGTTATCAATTGAAGGAAATGCTGACTTGAGTTGGATTTTTAGAAATTGAACAGGTTTTAAAACCCCATTTTCCTAACAACTGAACTGAACTGTCAGGATTAATATGGTAATTCGTCCATTTTAAAGCCAAAGCCATAACATGGGGCTGGGTGTTATGCAATTCAGCTGGACCAACCTGGGCATATCTGGCCTGCACCCAGCGTTGTTCCAAGGTGTTATTTAGCTCAGGAAGGTCCTGCAAACTGACCTTTTGGGCCTCCTGGCACCCAACTTTGTCTTTGCTATTAGTGCAATTGATTAAGTAATGTAAACATGACATTAACCTCTCCTCTTTTTTGGGCTCCACCCCCCTCCAGGGGCATCTGCCAAGGAAGTTTTTGTGGGCAGGGGCCAATTTCATGACAGCAATGGCTTGCTTGGACTTTTTCCTGCAGCTTCCAGGAAAAGCTTGTGGTATGCTTCAATTAGATCTTGGGCATGGGCACAGTCATTTACTGGGACCCAACTGTTCTCTGCTGCATCAAATCCCTTCCAGGATATAAGATATTTGAGCCTTCTTATAACCTGACAGGAGGCAACAATCTCCTCCACTTCTCACTCCGGCGCCCCATCCACGAGATAAGCCTCAGGAGTCTCTGGTGGGGGCCCTCAAACAACGTAAGCTTGCTTTCATGAAAGACTGAAAAGATTTGTATTGAGGGGGGAGATCCAACTGGTATGAGGCGTGGCCCACCTTTTGACAATGCAGTAAGGCCCAATCCTCTTTGGTCCCAGTTTTTGCATTATTGCTTAATTAGGATGTTTTTAGCATCCAAATCACAAGAATCTTCTTTGTACGCTGGTCCAACTCATCTTTTACCATCAGAGTTCTCCTTATAAGCCTGCATGGCCGCATCTAAATTCATGCTCACCCCTGGTGTACGTTCTTGATCATTTTTCAAAAATCCATCACTGTTTCCACCTTGGATCCACAACAGGGCTTCATAGTGAATGCGGGATTGAATCCATAGTTGGCGAAGAAGGGGGAACAACCAATTGATGCATTTGGGCGTGTTTATATCTGAATTGGGCCATGAGGAGATGGGAAACCTAATCTGAATGATCTGCGGCGGTATAACACTATAAGAACTGCTCTGATACTGGTTCACTAGTTCATTCTGCCCATCTGATCGGGGGTGATAGGCTGTTGAACAGCAGTGGTAAATCTTAAGAGCCTTACACAACTCTTCAAAAAAGTTGTAGGTAAACTGGGGTCCATGATCACTAATTATTTCTTGGGGGGACACTGTGAAGAGAAGACACATGAATGACAAAGAGCCTAGACATCTCAGCCGCGGTTACTGTGGTTCTATAAGGAATAAAGTTGGCGAACTTTGTAAAATGGTCCACCACTACCATGCTGGCATCATAGCCATTAGACGCAGGCAATTACAAAAATAAAATCCACTAATAAAGAAGTCCAATGCCCTTCAGCCTTTTGAACTGGTACCAACAACCCAGCTAGTGGCTAGCAGTTTGTTTCATTTGGTTGCAGACCAGGCACTCTTTACAATGCCTGCCAACCAGCATGGCTAACCCCCTCCAATTGTAAGTGCGTTGAATTAACTCCAAAGTCTTTGCCTTCCCAGGATGACCAATGGTGAGTCTGTCATGATGGTCCAGATGATTTCCAGGCGAAGTGGTCCAGCAGAAACCAATAGGCGCCCCTGAAACTGCACCATCCCATCCATCACATGATAACACCTTGTAATATCTTCTTGGTTCAACGCGCTCTTAGCAAAGACCATAGTATATTCAACTGACAAAGGCTATGAAAGGACTACCTTTCTGTACATACCATATTCCCCCGCATTTTCCAGAGGAGCAAGCGCTGGCCTGTGGGCTGAGGAAGAGGGAAGTTAAGACACAATCTTACCCGGCGGAATCATAAAATGAGTATTATACACCTCTATCTCCTTAAAATCTGGAGCTAGTGCAGTGTTGGGGAGCAAAGCATCCGCCAAACCATTAGCTTAGCCCTTGGTAAACTCATAGTAAAACACAAATTGGGTAAGGTCTCATGCCAGCAGGTTTTCCATGGGGTCAAGACATGAGGTGCGCGGTAGTACAGCAAGGCACGGTGGTCTGTACATATGTGGAAGGGTTGGGATGAGCCATGCAATTGATAACGCCAATAAATCAGCGCCTCAACCACTGCTAGTAGCTCTTTATCATATAATGCATATATAACTCTGGCAGAGACACCTTCCTGAAAAATATCTCACTGGATGCTCTATTCCATCTTCGCCTACTTGTAATAAGGCTACTGCGATGGCGAAGTTGGAGGCATCCTTAGCCACAATGAGCTCTTTTTCTGGATCTAAATTGTGAAGGACGAACGTGGACAACTGGGTGCACTTTACAGCTTGGAAGGCATCCTGCAAAATTGGAGACCACTGGGGCACTTTAACTCCACTTGCCTTATATAGGGGCGCTGCCACCTCAAAAGATTTGGCGTAAATTTCTTAAGGAGCGTACACGTCCCCAAAAAATCCATAATTCCTTGACCAAAGTTGGGGTGGAATTTTCTTGAATTGCCTTCTCCTTGTCTGGAGTTATCATGTGGCCTTGGTCAAACACAACGTTTCCCAGGAAGGTGACCTGGGACTTGAAGAATTCACATCTCTAATTTTTAACGTAAGGTCAGCTGCCCTCAAATGCTCCACCACCTGTCAAAGGTGTACTTCATGGGAATCATTGTTAGGTTAAAACACCATAATATCATCCATGCAGGCTACCGCGCATACCCCCAGAAGTTCCCCAAAGCTGCATCAATACGGCTTTGAAAGATAGTAGGGGCATTTTTAAGCCCAAAGGGCATAACCCAAAATTGGAAAATTCCTTTTCTAGTATGGAATGCGGTTAGCCACTCCTGAACTTTCTTGATACAGATATGATTGAACGCATTTAAACAATATAGTTTGGAGATGACTCTCTTTTTATCCACATAGCGTGCAATCTGTGAGTCTAGTGGGATTGGATTCAAGTCTGGTACAGTGACGTTGTTAAGGTTCCCATAATCTACACATGGGCGTAAGGTACCATCAGCCGTCTCCACAAAGAGAATGGGGAGCATACTGGGAGGTACGCTGAAAAATTGCGCCTTTGGCTAACTGCTCCTTATCTCACAAATCTAACGCTGCTCCCTCCCATACAGTCAAAGGGTAAATTAGGGAAGATATACATACCAGATCAACAGTGAGCTTGAATTCACAATCAAACTCTAAGTGAGCTGTTAGTATATTGGCTGAAGCCACATCAAACGAAGATTCCAACTCCTCCAAACAGGAAGGTAAGGATACCTCCAGAGAGCACTAAAGCAATGGAGCAAGGCTTAGTGTGTGAATATTGGGCCAGTGGGGCAAATCGCCCTGATAGTTTGCTTCAGCCAAAGGTACAACTAATTCATAAACATCTATAAAGTTAAGGAAAAGGTATCGACTTCAAGTTGGTTCTGACATCAAATTTTCGCCACCACTCTACACACAAAATAATGGGGTACAAGGGGTTTTTGATAACTTAGAAATGGTCAGCTAAATGATATTTGCCAACTTGATAATACACTAACCCCAGAACCTTAAGCGTGGGAATACCTTGGAAAGCCCCTCCCCTAACCATACCACCTGGAAAGTAACTCAGCTCAAGGTAATTGGCTAGGTCTTGGTCAAAAAATTCTCATAGGCTCCTGTATCTACCAAAGTAGTCGTGCTGAATTTCCCTAAAGAGGATGAAAGGGTAGCAGTCAACAAAAAATATCCAGAATGGTCTTTATTTATAGCAAACAACGCCAATACTTTACCATAAAATTCTCTTTAGGCATAAGCATGCCTCCAGGGTACATTTCTGCATCATATAATGGGGAGGAATAGTTGACCACTCTTAATACTGAGGTCACATACCCCACCATATCTTCAGCAATTACATAAACATTTTTAAATTAAAATAAGTAACTCCTTTCCACCTCCTGTGTTCTGCGGATCATGGCTGTGGTCAAGCGCGGGTTCTCTGGGGTGATTTGGTATACACAAATGGGTTTTTATCTGAGCCATAAGAGAAGATATAGGGCTTGTTTTTATATAAGGAATCATCATTATAAAACGCGTTTTGGGCCACAAGCGACCCCATACCCATTTTGGCAACGGGTTGTGCATTGTTATCCAAGACCATCACCACCAGGCCCTTCGTCAATGATCCCACTTTCACCATCTGAGTAAGTGCTGAGAAAAAGGCATTTTAAATTGTGTTGATTTTATAATTTAGGAGGAAGTTGGGGAATCATGGCTCCCAGATTGCAAAGCTTTGTATTCACAGGTACAAGCAAGAAGGGTTGGTACTTCCCAGTTGGAGGTATCAAGAATAAAGGTGAGATGCTCCAACCATCAGCAAAATGAGAAAATGGCAGTAAGCACCATCACAGCTATAAACAACATCTGGTGCACCCAATTCCCACTTTGAGAAAGTCCCGCACAGATAATGTTTGTGCACATGAAATAAAGTGGTTAGTTATATAATGTCAAGAGAGTGTCTGTAACTCTCCAGTTCCCAGAAAGGTGGTGCAACGTGCACAGCCACATTGATAGGGAAATAATCATCAGTATTAAGGTGAGAGTAGCCACACAGATGGTGCTGGAGCTAAAGTAACAAAGGATGAGGGTGTGCAACGTAGTATTTAATAAGTAGCAAACAAATGACAAGACTTGGGTGGGCCCCAAAGGGGTGTCCCTATAAAAGCTGTGATCAGGGCTAGAGTGCTCAGGCGCCTCAGTCTGGAGGGAACCAGGATGGCCCAGAAGTGCCCCTGATGCAGTTGTAAATTTAGTGCAGATAAATCAACTAACGTTGCAAGAGACCTCCTCAAAGAGGTCTACGCACAGGTTCACCCTAGTTAACATAAGAAAAAAATGTAAACTAATGAGGGTTTTTATTTAAAGGGAAGACAACTGACAGGAAAAGTTTGTCTCATAGGTCATATTAAACAATTATGGGTGAATCAATCAATTGTTGGAAGTGGGGCTAAGCCAGGCGCTCCAATAATCGCACACTTACATTAAGCAGGGTACTATAGCTAAAAAGGGCTCAAACTTGAGTTATTGATTGAAGTCAAGGCCGACTCAAGTTGGAAATTTCAAAAATTGAACAGGTTTTGAAACCCCGTTTTCCTAAAAATTAAACTGAACAGTTGGGATAACAAGGTAACTTTTCCAATTAACGCCAAAGCCATAACATGAGGCTGGGCGTTATGCACTTCACCTCGACCAACCTGGGAATATCTGGCCTACAACCAGCATTGGTCCAAGGTGTGCTTTAGGTCAGGAAGGTCCTGCAACTTGACCTTTTGGGCCTCTTGACACACAGCCTTGACTTTGCTGTTGGTGCCCTCAATTAAGTCATATAAACATGACAAGGGCATACTGCCCTGCTGCCTTTGACGTGGGCCAAAAAATAGTGTTCATGGGATGATTTGAGAAAAAGTCTGAGGTAGAATCACTCAAGTGATTTAATAGCTGGTTGTAAAGATTGTCACAGATGCACAAGGACTGGTCATGTGTTTGGCCCTATTAGGGACCACAAATTGTAAAACAGTGTCAGAGCCATAGTCAGCCAACCCTTCCACCAATTCTTAGTGTAGTACTGCAGGGGGAAAATGGGTCAGTAAAACCACAAACTGCACCATGAGAATGGTGTCATTGGCAAACAGGTTCAAATGGTGGGTAAAGGTGTTTTTTAAGTAAAAGTAGGACAGTTGCCGCTGTCATGGCATCAGCTTTGCTGGTAAAGCCTACATCAAAGTACCCCTTATAGGGGCAAAAATTGATGGAACCCACAGGCTTCATCACTTCCACAAAATCCTAAAATATTTTTGTATAGTTGATAGGGAACAATGCACCATTTTCAGCCTAAAGGCTGAAGTGCATGTTGCTCTGAGGGAGCACCAGGGGGTTTTGTAGCACTGCCTGGGAGTGTGCAAGGTGAGTGGCGAGGTTTTTTGGTAGCCAAATTTCTCCACAGAATTGTAGGGCTAAACCCTACCTGAGAGCACTTGTGCGCCAAGCAAAATATGTTTGCCAGTGTTAGCCCGTTTCCCCATGTGGGTGTAAGTCCCGGAGAACGTCCCCTGGCTGTTGATTGGGACATCTTCCCATTCCTGAGTAAAAAGTCATTGAAGAGGATGGCGGTACCCCTCATTACTCAGGGTGATCTCGCTCACATAGTAGATGAGTGATGGGTAACAGCTCTTCCACTTAGGATCCCACCCCCAGTACCCACACTCACCTCAGCAGAACTGTTACAGGGAATTAGCGAAATCTGCGCCAAAATTGTCGAGTTGAAATTGGCCAGATTGCCACTCAAATTAGATCTGGCCAATGCCCAAATCTCAAATGGCCAGAAAGGCATGAAGACTGAGGTATAAGTCAGAACACCCAATGGTTCCAATTTGATCAATATAATGGTCAAACAATGCACCCTCCTACCAAAATTGTTGAGGATCATCCTTGACATTCAGGCTATAGCATTGGGTGCCACCGACAATGGTTTGAAGCTCCTAGTAGGTAATTCGGGCGTTGTGGCCAATGTGATGCCATTAACTGAACAAACGGTCCAGCGACTGAGCACAGGCGGGTTGGGCGTCCCAAACCCGTTACCAACCAAATGGACCCGCCCCTATGAGGGGGGCCTTAGTGGTTTCCATCACTTGTTGGGCCAAACGCTGTCACACCAACCATTGGAAACGTAGCTGAGCCTTAGTTTGGATGTTTGAGGTTGAACTGACAGTACTTGGCCCGCCGCCAAATTTTGCAATGTCAGTTCTCAAGGAACAAACCCGCCCATTCCTGAACAATTCGCCGGTTAGGTCAAAATTGTGGGACATGATCCCAGCTTGTCACTACCCCAACCAACCACTATTTAACCAGTTGCATAGCACTGTGAAAATTGGTGGTCAATTTTCTTCCTTTTCCTTCAAATAAAATTTTTCCAAAAAACCCAAATAATTTTTATTATTTCTTCCAACCGCATCCCTGATGGCATTTCCCTGGTGGCCTGTCAGCCTGTATACTGGATGGGCTCTACCAGTACTCTTAGTCACTATAGCCCCCTCCGTCATCAATTGGGTTCAGCAAGTCCAATATTTTGGCTCTACAACCCTATTATCACTAACTTCCAGCAGCAATACACGGGGATCTTGTGGTCGTATATACACCAATTGCAAGAGAGAATATGTCTCCTGGCCGCCCCAGTTGAAATGGCCCCATATGCTGAGGATCTCATCAAGACTATCTCAGTTATTCCACCCCCTGCAGTAAGACCCCTGGGTCAGGAGTGGGTTCAGTGTGATTTGTTATTGGGATCATTCTCACCTTTGTGCTGCACCAACAATTTGTCATTTCTCAATGCCCAGTTCCATATCAAGTCATCCGATTGGCAATGCCTCTTGCATTCTGGCTTGCTTTTTGGGTGCTTACGCATCCTGACTGGCAGGCTGGTCTAAACTTCTGCCATTTCCATGACATAATTGACCAACCATTATTTCCAGCCACTTCCGCCCTGTTCTTCAAACTGGGCGCTGCAGTGGTTACTCTTTACCAAATGAATGTGCAATCAGTAGTTTTCTGTTTGTTGTTTGTTTGGTCACTTTCCAACTTTGGGAGAAGTATATTCTCTACCTTGGGAAACCTTCTTCAATTCACCCAAGCTGCAAAGATTTCGTCTCCTCCTCCTTCCTCTAACCTGGAGGGAAAATCGAGTGTCCCCTCCCAGATCACCAATCAAGTTCTCGATGCACTCTCTGAAGTACAAATGTGTACAGCAATTGCACTCAATAATGCTTCTATGTTATCTCATGCCCAACAAGGGCTCGCGTTGTTAGAAGCTGTGGATGGGGATGCCCGCCGTTGGGTGAGAGGTCTTTTGCGTTCTTCCTCACAAGCAGGAGACTCCACCCCTCTGATGGCTGTTGTGTCAGCCGCCTTGAAGCCCCATGTGTCCCAGTCAGACCACTTATTCCGACTGATCTATGCCACGGCTGAAGCCCCTAGCTTTGTTTCTTTGATTTTTACCTTTCGTGAACTGGCCCCCGCGTCAGGTCTATCTATTGATATGCTTCAGGAAGTCTTTAGATAGGGCTTGGATTTGGGTTCCGCTCATCATGAGGTCTGGTCTACCATCCAAGGATCAGTAGATCAAATATGTGCCTTAGCAACCACCATCAACTCCTTACCCCATCATGTTACCCATTATCAGAAGGCGAATTTCTTGATTGATTTACCCAAAGTAGATGCAGACGATGCGCCTATCTCTGAATTAGTGGTAGACTTGGGTACTGATCTTGCTGTAACCCCCAAGTCCGAGTTGGTGGGTACAGAGTTAACTATTAATGATTCTGTCCAAGCCCAGATGGAGGAAGTCGTTTCCCCCACCCTTGAACTTCCAATCTTTGCTCCAGCAAAGGACCCTGACCTTACCCCCAATATGCCCGTTATTTCTTCAGTTGCAAATGAGTCAGTCGATTCTTCCAATAAACAAAACTTCACTATTTCCTTGTGCCTATGAAGATCAGTATTGGTCTGCATCATGTCTCCTTCAAAGCCCTGGTGGATACCGGAGCTGCAGGGAACTTCATGAATGTTGAGTTGGCGCAACAATTAAAACTTGAAATGGATGCGGGCTCCTCAGTGATGGTGGCCTCATCTGCTTATTAGTCCTCATATGTAATTCACCGACTGGTACCCTTTTCAATCCACCAGTTCACCCTTTTCAATCATTTTCAGCTATGCTGAACCTGGTGTTTCCGGTAATCTTAGGTGTGGGGTGGTGGTGCTGACAACATGTGAATATTCATTTAGTATCTAATACATTATTGTTTGCCAATGATGATTTGGAGGAGAATTTCCTCTGATCAACACCCTTAAGAAGATACAAGGTACCAGCTCTATCACTACCCTGGTTACTTCTTCAGGCATCCCAGCTGATTTCACCAAAAGCTTAATGTGATATCGGAGAATCTTCAACATGGAAAAGGTGGATCACCTGTCCAAGCACACTAGGTATGATTGTAAGTTTCGCAGAACCATGGAGTTGGTTAACATCAATTGTCTATTGTATCCCCATACAGCAGAGGAAGAAGTTGCACTCAATGCCTGGTTGGACAACATGTTGAAAAAAGGTTGGTTGTTCAAGGAGACCTCACCCATTGCCTCCCCCATCATCTTCGCCAAAAAAATGGATGGTTCTATCTGTCCCTTCGTGGATTATGGTCATTTGAATAAAACAACCGTTTCTAATCCCTACCCATTGCCGCTGGAGCAGACAATCAGCCAGGCAATCGCCAAATCATGTGTGTTCTCAAAGCTGGATCTGGTGAACGCCTTCAACCAAATTCGGGTAATGGAAGGGCAGGAATGGCTAACCATGATCTGAATGAAGCGAGGCATTTTTCAATTTTGGGTTATGAGCTTCAGGCTGAAGAATGCCCCCGCTATGTTTCAACAGATGATCAACAATGTACTGGGTGACCTCCGGTTTACCTGTGCAATTGTATACATTGATGATATCCTAGTTTACTCCCCAACTCCTGAGCAACACGCTACTGACCTGGCAGCGGTGGTGGTCGCCTTGCATAAGGCAGGTTTGTTCCTCAAACCTTCCAAGTGTGAGTTCTATAAGGAGGAGGTTACTTTCCTCAGGAACCTGGTTCTCAAAGATGGCTATGCAATCCCTCCCAACAAGTTAGATGCTATCAGAGAATGGCCAACTCCAAATACGCAGAAACAACTTCAGAGTTTCTTAATAACCATCATTTTCCTAAAAAAAAATTCCCCAGCACTTTCCCAGTTAGCTGCACCACTCCACCCCTTACTGGGAAAAACATACCATTTTGTTGGACGCCCAAATGCCAGCAGGTGTTTGAATTGATCAAAGAGGTGTTCATGTTGCCGCCCATTTTGAAACATGCTGATCCCACCAAACTGTATATTGTGGCATGTGATGCCTCGTCAGTAGCAGTGGGAGCGGTGTTACTTCAGGAGCACGATGGTCTTGAAAATCCAGTCACTTATTTCTCCCAAAATTTCACAGCCACAGAGAAGTCTTGGGCCATTTACAATAAGGAATTGGCAGCTGTTTCATGGGCATTAACCCATTGGTGGTATCTGTTGCAGGGTGCCCACCATGAATTAGTAGTCCTCATGGATCACCAGGCCCTTTTGTATTTTTGCAAACCCCAAAAATTGGTGCATCAGCAGGCCCAAACCTATCAGGACCTGTGCAGTTTTAACTTTAAATATTAATTCATTAAAGGTGCACTCAATGTACTTCCCAATTTCCTAAGCCGCAGTCCCACCCACTGTCCCTCAGAACCAGAAAAGGTGGATCTTGTTACCATGATTCCTGCCACTCATATCCTGTCAATCGTTCCCCCCATCATTTCCTCCATCGCTTTGCCTCCCAACGCCCCACTAGTAGCTCAGGTTTTAGCTGATCAAATGGCCTGTCCTGAGGGCGTGGAGCTGGTTGAGCAGTTGGCTCACTCGAGTCACAAATACTCCCTATACTCCTTAGATGAGGGACTCATTTACTTCTGCTCTCACATCTGGGTTCCCCCTCCTTCCGCTCAGAGGTATTCCATGCACATCAGGATCCCCCCACAGTTGGACATCCCAGCAACGAGAAATGCATTGATTTGATCAAGCACGCCTTTAATTGGGTGGGACTGACAAAGAGGTCCCAGCTTGGATCGCTGATTGTGTTACTTGCGCTAGGGCCAAGTCAGATTGCTCTGGAAAAAATGGCCTCCTGCACCCCTTACATCAGGCGGAGGATCCATGGACCTCAGTGTCCGTGGACTTTATCATTGAACTCCCCTGTTCTAATGGGTTCACAGTGGTGATGGTAGTGGTGGATCTCTTCACAAAATTTTCCCTTTTTATCCCTTGTACTTCCACGATTATGTTGGAAGAAACTGCCCATCTTTTCGTACACCATGTGTTTTCGTGTTCAGTCTTCCACAGGGGATCATTAGTGACTGGGGTTCACAGTTTACTGTGCAGTTTTGGAGTGAACTCCTAACAATCCTGAAAATATCCCCCTGTCACTCCACGGCGTATCATCCTCAGTCTGACAGCCAGACTGAGCGGGTCAATCAAGTCCTCAAACAGTACCTGCGTTGTTATGCTGCAGCAGCGCAGGATACTTGGGCCAGTGACTTTCCCCGCTTAATTCGCTTACAATAATGGGACCCACACATCTATGGGGTTTTCCCCTTATAAAGCAACGTTAAGTTATAATCCTTCATTTTCAGTTGGGCTGTGCTTGCAGCCTGAGGTTCAAGCTGCCGTGGACCATGCTGCCCATATTCGATCAACTCAAGCTTTAGTGTGGAAACACCTTACCAAAGCCATCGATGACTACAAGCAGTTTGCAGATTGCACGCGTCTTCCAGGTCACAATTTTACAATGGGTTCCTAATTTATGCTTGATACCCATCATTTAAAAATTCAAATCCCTTCCCATAAATTCGCCAGTAAATGCTCAGGCCCCCATTTAGTGGAGGAGGTATTGGGTAATAGAGCATTCCGACTATTGCTTCCTGTGCATTGGAAGCAGCACCCTGTTTTCCATGTTTCCCAGCTGTCGCCCTTCAAGGGTGCAATTCCCATGGAACCAGAACTGATTATTGTCAATAATGAGGAAGAAGCTGAGGTAGAGGCTATCCTGGCATCCTGGAAGTCGCGATGTTCCATCCAATATCTGTGGCCTGGAAAGGGTATCCAGCCTACAAAAGTAGTTGGGTCAAGGAGCACAATTATGCGAATTGCATGGACCTGGTCGAAGCATTCCATATATCCCACCCTGAGGCTCCCTGCCCCCCAGAAAATTGTGACAATTATGGCTATCAAGTTACCCAGAGCACACAAGAATGTGGCTCTGGTGCAGTTTCCCGGTGGGGGTGCCCTTCCTTTGGAAAAAGGAAAGGGTAATGTAAGTCCCAGGGAACATCCCCTGGGTGTTGATTGGGCCATCTTCCCATTCCTGAGTAAAAATACACCAAAGAGGATTGTGGTACTCCTCATTACTCAGGGTGATCTCACTCACATAGTAGATGAGTAATGGGTAACAGCTCTTCCACTTTGGACCCCACCCCCAGTACCCACACTCACCTCAGCAGAACTGTTATGTGGAATTAGCAAAAATCATCACAAAAATTGTCAAATTGAAATTGGCTGGATCTAATTCAAGTGGCAATCTGGCCAATGCCCAAATCTCAAATGGCTGGAAAGGCATGAAGACTAAGGTATTGGTCAGAATGCCTGAAAGTTTCAATTTGATCAATATGCTGATTGAACAAAGCACCCTCCTACCAAAGTCATTGAGGATCATCTTTGATGATCAGGCTATATTATTGGGCACCACTGACAAGGGTTTGAAGCCCTGGTAGGTAATTTGGGCATTGCAGCTGACGTGATGCCATTGACTTAATAAATGGTCCAGTGACTGAGCGTGGGTGAGTTGGGCGTCCCAAACCTGTTCCCAACCAAATGGACCTGCCCCTATGAGGGGTGGCCTTAGGGGGTTTCCATCACTTGTTGGGCCAAACGCCGTTGCACTAACTGTCAGAAACGTACCCAAGCCCTGGCTCAGACATTTGAGGTCAAACTGACAGTGACTCAGCCCGCCGCCAAATTTTGCAATGTCAGTTCTCAAGGAACAAACCCGCCCATTCCTGAACAATTCGCCGGTTAGGTCAAAATTGTGGGACCTGATCCCAGCTTGTCACTACCCCAATCAACCACTATTTAACCAGTTGCATAGCACTGTGAAAATTGTTGGTCAATTTTCTTCCTTTTCCTTCAAATAAAATTTTGCAAAAAACTCAAACAATCTTTATTATTTCTTCCAACCGCATCTCTGATGGCGTTTCCCTGGTGGCCTGTCAGCCTGTATACTGGATGGGCTCTACCAGTACTCTTAGTCACTATAGCCCCCTCTGTCATCAATTGGGTTCAGCGAGTCCAATATTTTTGGCTCTATGACCCTATTATCATTAACTTCCGGTAGCAATACATGGGGATCTTGTGGCCATATATACACTAATTGCAAGAGAGAATCTGTCTCCTAGCCGCCCCAGTTGAAATGGTCCCATATGCTGAGGATCTCATCAAGACTATCTCAGTGATTCCACCCCCTGCAGTAAGACCCCCTGTGTCAGGAGTGGGTTCAGTGTGGTTTGTTGTCAGGATCATTCTCACCTTTGTGCTGCACCAACAATTTGTCATTTCCCAATGCCTGATTCCATATCAAGTCATCCAGTTGGCAATGCCTCTGGCATTCTGGCTTGCTTTTTAGGTGCTTATGCATCCTAACTGGCAGGCCAGTCTAAACTTCTTCTGCTGTTTCCATGACAGTGGGACCAACAGCCATCATCAAAACAGTCAGATCAGACAATGGCTGCTGGGAATTGGACATATGAGATAAACTTTAGATATATTATATAATCTAACAGATTTGACCAATCTGAATTAAATTTAAAAACAAAATTGTTTAGTGTGGAAGAGAAATCCATTTGTATGTATGTATATATGTATGATCCCATTGATCTGATTGGTTTGTATTTATTTGGATGAGTGGTTGAGGATCATCAAATAATTTACCAAATTTATTATTAGAAACTAATCAAATTAATAAATGATCTAAAATTAATCTTAAGGTTAAGCTAGAGTTTTAGGTTTGATTCCCAGCTCAAACTTTTTAATCAACCAATTTAATTAATTAATACACACAATTTATAAATTTAATTTCTTTTTAAGTATTTTTTAAATTCTTTTCATTCAATTCATATATTTTACTAAATTATCTATTTATTTGTTTATTTATTTATTTAAATTTTATAAGGCTTTATAAGTGGAATTTGTTATAAATTAAATTATAATTTTAAATATTTAAATAATTAAATAAACTAAGCACTCTTAATAAACTAAGTTGAATTAAAATAGTACCTTTATTGATACTAGATACAAACTAAACTAGCTCATAGGTCTAAATCTTATCATCTAATATATTATACTATAGAGGACAAAAGGCTATTCTGGGCTTTTTAACCTTGCTTCTTTGAAATTTTGCTAGCTTAAACCTTTAAACAATGTAATATTTCTTGAAATTGACACACCTTAAGCAAAAACTACTACCCATTCACATAAAACTAATTTGATCTAGTGAATCATTACAAAACTAACCACCGCTTAACACCCCATTTAAACTATCAAATCAGTCAATCACTTACTACTTACTAAAATAATTTACTTGATAATTAGCCAAATGACCAAATCACTTGGCAAAACCATTTAAACTAACAAATTAAACATATATCAAACTGCTCATCTGTAACAATTTACTGATTACCATTAAAACATATATAATATATACCTCTTACAGAATAAACTTTTTACTATAAAAGTAAAAAATTATGGTAATATATTGTGTTTTTAACCAACTTAGTAACTATGAAAAAATTTCATTAATAGGTTATGTCAGGAAGTGTAACAAATAAAAGACTTAAAATTCCAGGACAAACAAGATTATGATTTAAGGAAAAGCAAGTGGTAATAAATATTTTTCATTGGTTTTTGTTTTTAACGTATGCATTCCTATACCATTTGTCCAATTATGATTAAACTTTAGTGAGTTGTTGCATGCACAACCACAAAAGTTTCTGGATTAGTACAACCATTTTCATAGTAGTAATTAGAAAGTTTTATATGTAAGAAGTGAAAATTTTATCTATCTTTAAAGGTAATTGTTAATTCTCGGCGTTTGTGGCCCGATTCCGCCGAGTTGGTTTTGCACAGGGTATGAGCCACTGAGCAACTAAATCGGACGATATGAGAGGATCGCCGACTTATAATAAAATTTTTAATAAAATAAGTATGGAGCTATCGCCCCTTATTACGACCTTTATTTTACTATAAATCGCAGACTTATCTGCGCGCTCCTCTTGTAAAAACCTCTCTCCCTTTTATCTTCCATCAGACTCTATATCTCGGTTCCTCAGCCGGATGCGTCCTCGGCTTGGTACTCTTCTATTCTGCTTTCCTTTTCGACTTACTCTTAATTGTATCGAATCTCGGCATAAATCCTCTCGATTCGCCGAATGCCTCATTTCGATGCGCTTAAATTACCAATACCGGTTCGATTCCAGCGGATTCCATACATTCCGCCATATCGACTTTAGGGCTTATCGTCCAGTCATGTTAGAATCACGACAATAATCAGTATATTGTTATAGTTGAGCAGTTAGATATTTGGTTGATTTGGTAGCTTAAATGGTTTTGCCAAGCAGTTGGTGGTTTTAGGATGATTAATAAACTTGATGGTTTTTAGTAAGTGGTTAGTGATTGGTTGATTCAATAAGTTAATTGGTTTTGGTTAGTTGTTGGCGGTTTTTGGTTATTTCATTAGGTTTAGTTTAGGTTTACCAAGCAGTTGATAATTAGTTGATTTGGTATATTTGATGGTTTTAGCTAAGCAGTTGATTGGTTTATCTATGGTATTAAACTTAAAATACTTAATTTGAATCATTTGTTTATTTACATGAGCAATGCCAGGTAATACCACAATCTATCTATAATATCTATATATATTAGAAAAGTATGCGTGTATGTACATATGATCCTATTAATCTGACTGATCAGTGGCTATGCTTAGGCAATGCAATAAATTGGCAGAATGATTATGATTGGTTAAACAATGACCATGCTCAGACAGTGCATTATGCAATAAGTACCTATAATGTTAAAGAAAATTTCTTCAAAATTTCAAAAAAAACTCAATATCATTCAATCATATAATTGTAAAAATCTATACATATATAAATATATCTTTTATATATAGATATATATCTTTTTTTAGTACTAGATGGTCCCAACCCGAGGGGGGATTCATCGATGTATATAGATAGATATCTTAAAACTAATATTGCAAGCAATAGTTTAAGAAATAAAATGATAAATCAACATAGTTATTAAAATTATTTAAAAGTGTTATGTATCTGTGTTTACTTTGGTTTTTCTTTGGAATATAAAATGTTAATTTTTTCAGTTTGAGTAAGCTTCAATTAAGTTCAATTTAAGAGCTTACACCTTAGGGTATTTTAGCTTGACTATTTTTATCCATATATTTGTAAATATAACTTTTTTGCTTTTTCTTATTATAATTTCTAAAATACTTTTTAAGTAGTTTCCCCTATTTATAAAATATCTGTGCCAAGTTGGGTTGAAATTGGTTCAGTAGTATAAGTTATGATATGTCACATATATACACAATGATCCTTAAATATAGATATTTTTGGTTAACAGTTTAGTGGTATTTAATTGATTAATAGGTTTAATTTAAATTTGCTGAATAGTTGGTGCTTTTTGGGCAATTCAATAGATCTAATGGTTTTGGGTAAGTGGTTGGTGGTTTTTTGTTGATTTGATATTTAAATTGGATTTAGCTGAGATTGGGTTATTTTTGATTAATATGATAAAGCTTAACTTTATTTGACTGAGGAGTTAGTGAAAATTGGATGTATCTTACATTTAATTAATTTAGCTGAGTGGTTGGTGTTTTTAGGTTGATTTGATAGGTTTTTAAGCTTTACCAAGTGGTTTGATGGTATTATTAATTCAACAAAAGTCTGTTGGATTTTAGGATTGGAATAAGCTCGCTGATGCATTTAAGCCTAAACTCCAACAAACAGGGATTGAAACCACTTAAAATGCTAAAAATATTTAAACATTAAAAGCTTAAAAGTTGTAATTTTTATAGTTCTAATAGGTGCCATGTGGGGTATGAAAATAACCCCCTCTTACAATGCACTGCTTAGTAATTAAATTCACCTGGGCTCAAAGTGCAATATGCATAAAATTCATTATTAGGTTTGAGCCAAATTAGAAAATATGGTCATTTGACCTATTGGAGCTCTCAAATCTTGCCTTGCTTTATCAGAAGGGCCAATGGAGGGTCAAGAGTTGGTAGGACAAGTCCATGAGGTATTGTTTAAATGTACTTAAGCTAACAACCATGCAAGAAATTATCTGCACCTTTCAGGACCCCCTCCATCCCTATAAAAAAGGCCAGTCTCTGCAGTGTGGCTTGAACTAGATTAGTGGCAAGGCAGGGAGGGACCTCAGAAGAACTCCATTAATTCCGCCAATGAGTTGGAATATTCTGGATACTCAAACTTGAGCTATTTGGCTGAGTCTTATTAGTATTGCTTAACAAATTGCCCTAATTAAGAGGGTTCCACTGAGAATTGGCCAGGGTTTTTGGCCAATTTTATTGTCATTTTGTCCAAAGCGCTCTTCTCCCAATATTGGGCTTACAAATTTCTAACAGGGTCAAATGGTTTGTCTAATTGGTTGGTGGTTTTAAATTTGACTTTGTAAGTTCAACTGAATTGGGTAAGCAGTGTGTGATTAATCAGTTTGATATTTTCAATGGTAATGAGTAAGCGGTGTTGTGTTATCTATAATATAAACCCTCAATTAATCAGTTCAAAAGGCTGGGAAGAAATAAACCTAAGCAACGCTGGGTAACTCCACTAGTAGTAATAAAATCTAATTTTTAACTGTAAATCTAAGATTAGCTAAAACAAAATTTAACTATACTGTTTATAATGTAATTAGTCAAAAAAATTTATACTAAAAGTTTACCAATTCTCATATTTTATTTATGCATTAAATCATTAGTTTTGATTTAATTGACCCAAATCATCATAAAACTAAAATTTTATTCATTTTTATTAAATCTTATGGTATGCTCTTAGCTAGTTAAAGAATTATCATTATTTAATTGATCATTTTAGCAATTTTTTTACTAAAATTTTAAGCAGATTAAAATGGTAAATGACTTAAGTGTATACTAGTTGAAATTGTTAAATATAAATTTATTATGAAAAAAAGTATCAGCTAGTTAACCCTTTCAATGATTTAATGCACATATGCGTCCAAAAATTGGGGTTTAAGTAAATTTAAAAATGCATATATGCATCCAAAAATTAAGGGTTACATATTTTTGTTCTAAGATTTAATGAATATTTATATTAAAGACAAGGACCAAAATAATTATAAAAAGTGTAAATGGTAGCTAAGATAAGTTTTGTCAAATTTAAGTTCCAAAAAAGGATTTTTATTAAAATCAGTGAAAGGGTCAATGTAAGGAATAACACCAGAAGAGTTGGACAAGTGCATAAATGCCATTTTATCCTATAGTCTAGTGTTTGAAAGCATAAAATTTACTTATGTTTATTTTATAAAATTTTGTGACCTTGATGTAATATGATTTGTTATTATGCAAAAAGATACAACTAAGTTATTTAAACCATCTATCATTTATTGATATACCCTTATATCATAATTTTTATGGCTTAGGCTTTATCTGGCCCTTAACATTGCAATTTTAATATATGTCAAGATCTATCAGTTTTTGATACAAGATTAACTATTTATTTATTGCTAAACTAACAAAGCTTTTTATTTAACTGAGGTAAGCCGACCAGGGGACAAACATTACCAAATATATGTGAAACTAAGAGAATAACTAACAAATATAAAAATTGGGCACCCCAGGGTACTCAAGTTACCCCTGTTGCCAGCGGGACTGCCAGGTATGGGGGGGTTGGTGCACTACTCTGAGGGGGTTTCCCCTGCTATGGAGCAGGTGTGAAGGAAAGGGTCTGTGTGGAGGAACCAGAGTGGGAACCATGATTCTATGAGCGCTTTTTGTCTTGGTCTCATATATCCATAGAGCCAGGCTTGGAAGTGCTCTAGTAAGTGGACATGGAATCTGTTAATAATCCCATGAATGGTTGGGACCGTGCCCTTGAACGCATCTAATGCAATTGTATGTATTGTCCACATTGCAATGGGTATTATTAGGGAGCGGAGGGTAGATGGGATTGGTGACTCAATCTGGAGCGCAAAGATACTTTTTGATATTGAGAATTCCTGTTAATTTTGAATCTTGAGCAGGCGTGCGACTTCTTGCCATATATCTTTAGTTGGGGGGCATGTTTCTAGGCGGTGATGTAGGGATCCCTCCCCTCCACATACTGCACATGTTTTGTGGAGGGAGTTGGAGCGGTCCGCTATCCTATAGGTCCTTATCAAACAGCGCCAGGCGTTTGCTCTTATCCTTGGCTGTAGGAGTGGGTGGTATGTCATTTTCCACCTTGCTTTCTGTGTGGTTAAATCATAGGGAATGTCCAGCATATCTAGGTATGCTATCCTAGCTATGCTTGGGGTTGTTGCGAGCATATCCCTCTGGGGGTGGTTTTCTGGGTTTCTTAATTTGAATTGGGGGCTGGGTCGTCCTCTTTCCTATATAGTACTCATGTTCTCTATGGTCCATCCCATACGGCGGATAGTTCAGAGGATATGTTTGAAATGAGGGGAGGTTCCATGCGGACCTGTTGCAGTAGGGTGCTTGGCAAGGTATGAAAGTAGTCTGGGTGGACTATGTGGGTTAGTTAATTTGAGCGCCTGTGCAAAGTTAGTCCTTGCTGCTCTGTACCAATGTTGTTGCGGGAGGTCTGGAGCAAGGATTTCCTTTATCCAGGTACCTAGGATGTGATTGGCATGGCTCTAGAAATCTATTAGTCCCACGCCTCCACTTGAGCGTGGGCCAAATAGTGTTTCCATCCGTATAGGAGGGTGAGAGCCAGGCCACAGCCAGCCCTGGATAAGCGCGCGAATTGAGGTTATAAAGGTAGGTGAGAAGGCTATTGCATGGGCCTGGTACCAAAGTATTGGGAGGATGAGCGAGTTAGCAATTGTAACTCGTCCTTTTAGTCCTGGGGTTCTCCCCTTGAGGGAGGCTACATGTTTAGATACCCGTTGTAACAGGTTACTTTCCATTGTCTCATTAGCATATCCCCCTGATTCTAGCCAGATTCCAAGGTGTCGGACAGGAGTGGTGGTGGGAGGTGTTGCAAAGGGTAAAACAATTGGGTTTTTTCTTCAAGTGTTGGTGTGAGGCTCTGATGTTGTGGCCCAATTGTTTGTGTATCTGCCTAAGAGGATATTTTCTGTCTTCCTTTTGTTGAGCGATGCATTGCTTACCTTGGAGTATTCCTCTAGAGTGTGTTCCAGCTGTTGGGCATCTTCATTGTTTGCTATATCTGCTACGCAGTCATCTGCAAAGGCCAGTATCTTGACTGTTGGTTGTCCTTGTGCGGTTATCCCCATGAGACATGAGTCAGTTACTCGGAGGAGCGGGTCAAAGCTGAAATTGTATAGCAGTGGGCTGAGGGGATCCCCTTGTTTGAGCCCTCTGTGTGATTTGATATTGTTTGTTAGAAATTAAGGCCGCATACAGCCATGGTTGCAGATTCTGTTAGGAGCATCGCCCATTTTATGAATCTTGGTGGGAGTTTGAAGGCATGTAGACATTCTTTTAGGTATGGCCAGCTAACACGGTCATACGCTTTTTCTGATCCAAGAAGACCAGGGCACCAGTTTCTTTGGATTGGCAAATGTTTGCAACAGGGTGTATGTTGTTCCATATTGAACGCCCTGGTATAAACCCAAACTGGTTGGGTGATAGGATGTCAGATGCAATTGCGCCTAATCTAGCTGCTAGAATTTTTGTTAGAATTTTTGTGTCAGTGTTGGAGAGTGCAATTGGGCGCCAGTTGGCCAGGTTTAACTTGTCACCCTTTTTATACAAGGTTATAATGTAGAATTTATGGCCTCCTGGTAATAGGCGTGTTTCCAACAATTTATGGTTCATTGACGCCAATAGGAGGGGGGCGATTTGTTGAAAATATTTTTTGTAAAATTCGTAGGGTATCCCATCAGGCCCTGGGCATTTCCTATGTGGTGCATTGCAAATTGTTTCCCAAAGCTCCTCCCATGTAATAAGGGATATTATATTGTAATTTGGTGGCGTACTTTGTATCTTGGCAGTTTAAATAAAAATCTTTAATTTATTTGTGGATCTGTTGGCATATCGCGATATAATTCAGTATAATAGAGGTGTACTTCCGCCTTGACCTCTTCAGGGTCAGTTGCCACGGTGCCGTTGGTCTTGCAGACCTGTGTGCACATGGGCTGGTTTCCGCGGGAGTGGAATTGGTGGAAAAAGTATGTCAAACAGGTTTCACCTTCATTTATGAAATTACCTTTGTTTGATACTTTGATTCTGTGTTGGTGTTCAAAGATGAGATTGTTAAGTCAGGCTGAAATTTATGCCTATTTGCATCCCCAATTAGGGCTATAGCCAGATCTCAGAGTATTTATTTCCAGGTGGTCTAGTTCTGCCAAGGTACGCTTGATTGTGGCTGTGTCCGCGGTGTACTTGCGTGATGCAATATGTCAGGTTTTGTTGATTAAATCTTTTTTGAAATTTTCCCATGTTCTGATGGGATCTGAAGTGAATGAGGCTGTGAATTCTGGGTTTGTAGCCTTGTTTTCAACCCAGTCAGATATCTCAGGCAATTTTATATTTTCTGGGTGAAGCTTTCTCCAAGGCGACACCTGTGTGTGGGATTGGGTTGGCGCTAACTGCACCATAACTAATCGGTGATCAGAAAAAGTGATCTTTTTTGTTGTAAATTTGGAGATTCTTGAGTGGTGGGATTGTGGGATGAGGATGTGGTCATACGACTCATCAATATGAGCAGTCCCTCACATATG
This sequence comes from Massospora cicadina, assembly GCA_022478985.1. Classification (NCBI taxonomy): domain Eukaryota; kingdom Fungi; phylum Entomophthoromycota; class Entomophthoromycetes; order Entomophthorales; family Entomophthoraceae; genus Massospora; species Massospora cicadina. The sequence goes on along the minus strand of JAKSZP010015848.1, from coordinate 162,144 downwards.
TTGGGTCTTGTCATATGGGGAAGGATTGGTGAATTGGGGGAAGAGCATCCTGTAAGCCAAAAGATGCCTTCATTGTGCGATATTCAATGTGTCCAGGTGGATATCCCCTGGGATTAGGCCATCGATCTGTATTGGGGTTATCCCAGCAGTTGAAATCGCCTAACATGATGATATCTGGTGGGAGGGTGAGAGCAGAAATTTTTTCAAAAAATCTTTTTCTCTCAGTTTCAGTGCACGGTGTGTAAATACATGCTAACAAAATTATTTCATCTTGGCATGTGATTGCTGCTACCAGGACTTGACCATGCAAGTGTGATAATGAATTTGTAATTTTATATTTTTTGTTGTTTTAGACTATCACCCCACAGTGAAACGTCCATACTGATTGTGATGGTGCGACCCTGGTTGACCAGGATTCTTCTTCCCCTTGTAGGCAGTGGGTTTCTTTGATGGCCAAGATGTCTACAAGAGGTTTTCCGCAGGAATGCCAGCTTTTTGGCTTGGGACATATGAGCCCTGGCTCCCACGATGTTTAACGTCCCTATTGACACTGAGGTGCCCGCGGCGCCTCAGGAGCAGTTGGGAGGGCCCTCTGGTCATATCCCACCGCGGCTCATTTTGGCCATGCTCCACATCTGTACTCCAACTCTTTCACTGCCATTGTTGGTTCCCTTGATCTGACCCAATGATTTAAAGGAATTGTGGTTTTTTGCATTTGCGTCAACTTTTCCTGCACAGGTCTCATGTTGATTTGATGCGGGTTGTTGATTGGATTTTATATTTTTGAGGTTCAAATTTGTTGCATTGTGCACCGTATTTTCACCCAAATTGCAGTTGCATTGTTCCTCAGTATGTGCATGACTGATGACGCTTTGTGGCTTAGTCTGGTTACTGTGAAAATTTTCGACCTGGGCATATTGTTCTGTTTGGTTAGTTCGGTGAATATCCAAAATATCCTCCCAAATTTGTCCATGGTTAATGACGGATTCCGCGTATGCCGCCGCTTCAGCCGCTGCTCTCTTGCGGGCTTTTTGTGCTGCTTTACGCTGTTTACTTGTAACTGGGTCCACGTTGGAGTATAGTCCATCTTCACCCCAGCGGAATGAGTGGTGGCCATCAGTCATTTTGGCGAAGTTTTCATTATCTTCATCCATAGCTTCTTCACAAAAATCATTTTCCATTAAGCCCTCTTTTACAGGATATGCATGTTCCTTGTGGCCCAGTGAGCCACAGTGGTTGCAAATGGGTGGTGTGTGTTCCAATGTAACTTGGAATGCAGCCAACTGGCCCCCATCTGCGAAGTGAAATTCTGCTGCGCAGGGAATTCTGGATAAATCATCTTCCACTTCTGGGATGGGGTTGATTACAGCGATAGCTTTGCCCGTGCACAGGTCAGGCATTAAGCAAAATCGCTGTAATTTGAGTTGTTGGATTTCTCCATAGGCCTCAAGACCTTTGCAGAGCTCCTTGATTACCTTATGAGGAAGGTTGGTGGGGAGCGAGTCAAAGGAGATGAACAAATTTTTTGCTTTGTTCCATCTGGTGCGCGCAGTGCGCACAACTTTTTTGCCCTCAGGGAGGGCAATTTCCACACAGATTTTTGCTGCAGCATCGGCTTCATTGGCTGTTTTGAAACCAATATCGATCCAGCCATGGCTCATGTAGTTGGTGGCTATGTACACCACGTGAGGGAAAAGTGAGGGCTGTGCCTCACATGTTTTCTCCCACAGGGTCAGTGACTCATCCCCAAGGAAGAGTCTGATCCCGTGTTCCACCTTTGACAAAGGTTGGTTGAATTGAATGTACATGTATTGCGTGTGCTTTACAGTAAATACCATAAACCCAGATGGTGTCTGAGTTTGCGATTTTTTTACAGCTTGGGTTCCTGGTCCCCCTCCAGGGCGTTTCTTGCCCTTAGTTGCACCGTTAAGCGCACCACTTGCCACAATGCTTGCCCATGTTGTATTATTTTTGTTATTAAAGTCGCCCATCTTTCCTGTGTGTGATTATCCAAATTTGCTGTTTGAATCAAATCGTAGTAACTAAAGTGATTGTTACAAGAAAGAAAAGCTCCTAATAAAGCTTTTTAAATCCAAAAATTCAATCCTAATAAAAACACTTCTTTTAGATAATCATCTGATCTAGCCTATATACAGATGTTGAAGTCTGTTTAGGATAGTAGGTACTTATCACCAGGATCTACTATACTCTTTTTAAAAGACTAGCATAATTTATTTTTTATGTATCATATGTTAATACTTTAACAATCATGATTGGAAACTTCACTACTTTAAAAAATATATATCTCTGCAAACTGGGGCAACCTAGCTTCTAGCTTCTAGCTTCTAGCCTTAGTGTTAATATGTACTACCATTTTTCAGCATATTAACACTTTATTATATTAAAGTTGGGTCACACTCATATGACAATAAGTGCCATTAATGAGTTGATTATTTTATCAACATGAATAAAAAATGGCTTTTGGTGTCTTTGTTTGTCCCTTTAAACATGGCAAAGGTAACATATAACTTTCTCTTACCAACAATACCCTATTTATATTTATACTATCTTGTAAACTATGGGCTTAATTGTATAAGCTATATAACTTAATATTTTAAAAGCATGTTAATAAAAGTAATAAAACTATTTAATTCCAAGATCTCATATAGAAAAACAAATAACTTATAAGCCTGTCATTAGTTTACCCACAATATTATGGTTCTTTTCTTTCCTCTATGTGATGCGTGGATCATTCAACTTCTCGTACCATCTAACTTTTACTTCAGTATATTTATATAATGAAACCAAATATGCTTCTGACTTTTCTATGAAAGATGTTACCTAACCTAAAAGGAGCATAATATACACTTGCCTCCAGAAAAGGCTTTAATAAAGGTTAGTATGCAAGTTCAGCCAGCCAAACAATTTGACGTTGTATTTTTCTTGCTTCCTGAAACCTCTTAGCTTAGCTATTATTAGCATTCATACTAAAGAATGGCAAATCTTCTTAGAATCAACCCAATAAATTACTTTACTGTCCTCCTCTGAGGTTGAGCCTTCAAGAATAAAATGAATTGTTGCCAAAATGAGCTAATGCCCTTAAACAGGCAATTCTTAATGAAGGAAATTTGGAATCATCATAGTCTGAGACTCATCTTGACATCAGAGGCTGACATTTGGACGCTCTCACACAATGGAAGGGCAACAATCCTGAAGTCAATTTAAGAAGTGCTGCAGCTTGACCCCCATACTTGATGAGAGGTAGAAGCCTAAACAAAGAGGACTCAAGCGCTCCATCTGCCACAGGATACCTAGCTGCCCTATATATATTATAAATCTTTAACAATTATAGAGTATCTTATATTTTCCCTCACAAATTATATCTAAAACTTACCTTTTTGAATGGATACAATAGTTAGTATTGTACCCATGTTATTGCATATATACTGGACCCTGAATAAGTGAAAATGATATGAAACTGCATCTCTACAGCCATTCTGATCAGTCAAGCCATCCCAAGAAAGCTCAAAACTTTCATTCCTATAGCTCTGGGAACCTGCAATATTAGAAATTCATTTTCACTTGGTGAAGACCCAAAACCTGGTGCTCACTACAGGGGAGCACCAAGGTGTAACCAGTGAAATGCAAATCGCTAAACATGGAAGATAATACTAATAACGGATCTACTCATCAAATGGGGAGTGGAGCATTACTCAATGAGTTAATACTTCACAATTTGAGGTAAAACCAATTAACCTTAAGAGCCTTGAATTCTAAGCTACCTTTGAGTCCAACCTTCCTATGTTGAACTTCAATCAGTTCTATTTTATAAACTGACAACCTAGACAATACTATTCTGCAGCTTATTAATGAAATCTATTCTTCAGAGACCACAATCTAGCTGTTTGCAAGCTTCTTCTGTCCCCTCATACATATGAAGATTTTACGGCTCAGCTGCCTTAACTTGCAATGAGTTGGTTGGAAGAGCAGAACCCTAACTATAACAGTTTGTACATCCAGCTCTCCATCATCTCCTCCAATTGGTGGGGCTACATCATAAAGAAATAATAAGCTACTGGGAGTATTACAGAGCCTTAAACCAACCTAGTTGAATTTTAAAAACCCGCCACTACTTATGTCCGTGACAATTGGGAAGCTATCCAGGACAACCATCGCCTCATCAATGACGCCTGAGGTCGAATTGCCCTGTTGGACTCTAGGATCTCTGTATATATGGATCCACCTTACTCAGTGACTACATAGTGTAATCTCCAAGATACACGAGTACATCCAAAATGCCGCTTTGAGGCTGCCACCCAAACCTAAACTTTGGAATTTATTATGCAACAATTGAGTCATATAGAAGCCCTGCTTGATCAGCATCAGTGCCAAAGTAACATAATCACTGAAGGGCCATGGGGCCCAAAGGCACCAAAGGTCCAAGAGATTCCAAAGGGACTTTGGGATGACCAGGCTCCAGAGGGCCCCCTGGTTCCCTGGGTCACCAGTTCCCCCAGATAAAGGCTTTAGGGACCCATTCATGGTGAGATACTCAAAAAGTTGGAGGACTTTAAGAAACAAATCAAAAGCATCACTCAAGGGTATGGAGTTCACCCTGATGGGTGTTTCATCAATACTTCCATTACCCTAGGTGCACTTGACTTAAGATGAAAAATGTATGAGGGTACATGAAGCTTAACAACAAACATTTTGTTGAGATGAAACAGAAATATGCAAATTTGGAGACTTGTGTTAATTTCTGTAAGTCCAAAATTTAAACTTGAACTCCCAAATTAAGAGAAGAATAATGTTAGTACGCTAAAAACTTTTCTTTTTCATTACAATCACTTTTGCAACCTATTCAATTCAAGTCTGAATATAGTTTGATAATCTCACAGAGGAGATTAGTCTGCGCCCATGTCAGGGAGCAGTTGGGCAAGTAAGGTAAGAGGAGCAGGTGGAAGGCCCGCGGCCTCAAACATTCAAAAACGCCCCGGAGAAACTGGCGGAATAGACAAAAATTTTAAAAAACTGGCGGTCACTATTTCCCTGGAAATCCTCGCATGGCAAGCATGATGCAACCAGTACATCAACATGTCACACTCCCAGCTACTTTCGTCGGTGGAATATAGAGTCCGCGTGTTTCTGGACATCCAACAAATGGCCTTATGGGAAAAATTTTGTGAAGATGTGCACACCTTTTTCCCAACTGCAGTGTATGTCACACCTCACTCCATGTCACGTGGTTGGCTGGACCTAGGTTTCGAAAACAAAGAGGCAGCAGATGAGGCTGCTGCGGTGCACATAGTGGTCAACCTCCCCAAAGGGCAATGGGTCATCAAAACCAAATGCACCAGATGGATGAAACTAAACCAAATTTTCCTCACGTTTGACTTTTTGCCTACTACAGTAAAACGTGACATTTTGGAACAACACCTGAAAGATGGTCTCGCCATATATGGCGAAATACAATCTTTTATAAATGCAATGCTTCACGCTGATGCCACACCTGTGCACCGGCAAAGCCATTGCAGTTCTGACCCTGACTGAGGAGATCGCAAAGGACCTAACCCAGATCCCGCACTCCACTTTTATTGATATTGCAGGGCATACCACCCACCCATTCCAGGTGACCGTGGACAGCGCGCCCCCCATCTGCACCCAATATGACGCATTTAGCCATAAGGCGCACGCATGCCCCACCAAGGAGGGTGTCACATTCCAAGAGCACCCCTTGGCGGCCATGGCCAGCGGAGAGGCGCACTATGAACCAACTGCAAGCACCAAAGAGGCTTTCCCGTGGGGAGCACAAGGCTGCTACCTACTGGTAAAGCCTATCTCCCCACAAGAGCGGAAGAAGGCTAAGCAGACCCACAGGGCCGCGGCCAAGGAAGCGGCCAAAGCCACCACTGCTATCCCATACTCCCAACGCCAGGAGGACATTGAAACCTTTGCAGCGGAAGCAACTCGGGAATCCATCAACCAATCAGATTGGGAATCCCATGCCAATTGGGCCAATCAATCTGAGGATCCGATGGGGGACTCAATCTCACCCAATCGTTGCACCCAAGCTCCAGTCAAAACTGACTTGGGGCCCATCCCAACTGAAATTTCTTTTTGACCTGCTCAACAGTGCACCAAACTCATCCGCACCACAAAAAATTCATCCAACGTTGGGGAAACAAAAAGTGAAGGCTAAAGCCAACACAACTCTTTCTGTAAAAATTAACAAAAATCCTGATAGTGTTGCTGCTAACACCCGTGCTGCTGTGAAGGCCCATGGGGATCTAGAGGAGGCTAGTGGGCCCGGGTGCCCACCCCCTTGCACCTAAGGTGTGATGGGGGAAACCTTTACTTTAGGGATGTTGAATATTGCCAGACTCAAGATCTCCCCGTCCTGGGCTAGGAAACTGAGTTTTTTACAACAAAATTTACCCGTGGATATCCTGGCCATCCAGGAGTCCCACCATCCATGAGGTTCCAAGGAAGCTTGGAAAACAAAGCTCCTCCCATCCATATCCTTTTGGTCAGAGCACTGTGGGGTGCTAATTCAGAAAAATAATTTTTTCAAATTTTTATTGTCAGAAACCTTCCTCAATGGCCGAGTCCTCATTGTCACCTTCTTGTGGGCTGACGTGGTACATGCTATAATCAACATCTATGCTTCAAATGGTGCAGGAGAGCGTTGGGAATTTTTCTCATTGGTCAAATCCCTCCTGCTACCCTCAGACCCTTTTGTAGTCAGCGATATGAGCTGCTGGCTAAACACTCCAACGGACCAGTGGCCTTCCTCCTCCCATGCCCCCCAGGGCCACATTGAACTTTGCGTTCTAAAGGCCACCCTTGGGTTAATGGATGTGCTGCTATGGCAAGCCCCACTGCTCAAGAACATGACATGCCCCCACGTCCAAAACAGCCAATTAAGGTCCATGTCCTGCATCGACCTTATCCTTACACTGGTGAAATAACAACCCCACATATCCCACTTTAAAACAACAAAAATGGAATTCTCTGACCATTGACTGGTCTCGATAAACCTACCACTTACCCGTCACAGCTGTTAAGGCCCCACATTGGTGCAAAATACGCCCCTCCGAGCTCACGTCACCAGGATTTTCCATGTGGGTGAAATCAGCAACTTTGGCAAAAAGTTTGTTGCACCATTTTGTGTGGACCCCATTTCCACATGGGCAACTTTCAAAGATGATACCATCTGCCACTCTCGCCACCTCTCCTCCAGATGCTCACAAGCCACATCGGCTGTCATTTCGCGTGCTCTGGCAGAGTTGGCACACCTGGAGTCCACTATCCCAGCTATAGGATACAGCTCTGCATGGGGCTGGAAGTGGGTGGAGGCAGCCGCCCACCTCAACGCGCTCGAAAGGCAACACAAACATTGGGTTTGTGTTCAGTACAGGGCCAAATGCATCACAAAAGGTGACAAGTGCACCGCACATTTTTTTAAAAAAAATTTTGCACCACGCCAGAGTGTGGCCTGCACACAGGTGCAAAGATCGGATGATTCCATTGCGGATACACCAGCTGAAGTGGCAATCAAAACACAAAAGTATTACTCTGAGTTGTACCAATCCAATCCAATTCAGCTGGCCAAAGTGGCAGAATTTCATGACTAAGCCCACATCTGCACCATTTTCTAATACCCGGAAATAATGAATTTGATTACTCTGAACAAATTATGGATAGCCATTCATGGTGCACCAAACAAAAATGCCCAGGCCCAGATGGCATTCCATATGAATTCTACAAAAAGTACTTCAAATATATATCCCCACTACTGCTGGCCTCACTTAACCAGAGCCTTTTGGAAATGCGCCTCCTGCCAGGAGGACAAGAGGCCTTCACCATCGCACTCTTCAAGAGAGGGGACAAGCTAGACTTAGCCAACTGGCGCCCCATTTCTTTAACTAACACGGATATAAAATTTTTAACAAAAATCATGGCTAACCGTTTAGGGATTGTAGCATCTGCCACCATCTCCCCAGAACAATTTGATTTCATACCCAGAAGGTCGATTTGGGACAATGTGCACTGTGGCCAACGCATGCCAGTCCACAGCCTCTGGGGCACTTGCATTCTTGGACCAACAGAAGGCCTATGATAGAGTAAGCTGGGAATACCTCAGGGCCTGCCTCCATCAATTCCGCTTACCCCCTCGCTTCATCAACTGGGTGATGCTGCTCACGGAATCTGCAACTATGGCAGTACGTGGCCCTGGCTTCCTAACAGAAGTAGTCCGCCCTCAAAGGGGCTTGCGACAAGGGGACCCCCTCAGCCCACTCTTATACAACTTCAGCCTTGACCCACTACTTCAAAATGTGAATGCCCAAATCACCGGGGTCCATGTGCCAGGCCAAGCCCCAGTCAAGATGATGGCGTTTGCAGACGACTGTGTGGTTGGGGTGTCTAATAATAAAGATGCACGCGCACTTGAAGCCCTCATCCAGGAGTATTCCCGGGTAAGTAATGCTGCACTGAATGCCTCCAAAACTGAAATCATCCTCCTTGGTCAGTATCATAACTGCTGGGCCCCTGCAACCAGCGCTCAGCCTGGCCCATCTGCTCGCACACGCGCTCGCCCTCCCAGCTCAACCCACACCGCCCCACTGGTGCTCCCCTTTGTGCCACGCCCTACCATAGGGCCAGTCCACCATCTGGGCGTGTGGGTGGAGGCAGGCGGATATGCATCAGCAGTAATGGAGAGTCATATTCTAGACAACATGACGAAGCGCATCGCCTCCCACAGAGCCCACCCTACTTCCCTTACTGGCAGGGTCGTTTTGGCCAGCTCTATGCTCCTCTCCAAAGTCTGGTTTGGAGCCCACGCCATCCCCTTCTCCCCATGCTTCTTCAAATCCTTGCATGCCCTGCTGCAAGGATGGCTATGGTCAGGTCGCCCTCCACCAGTACGGTTAGAGGTCATGTTTGGCCCTCATCAGCATGGTGCCATGGGCCTGCTTGACTTCAGAGCCCATGCAGCCAAGATCTTGGGTACCTGGATTGCGGCTGTCACCGCCCCTATGCTCCCCTCTCAACACTGGTCCCGCGCAGCCCGCTCCAACTTCTCCCACACCTTGGGCCTCAAAAATCCATCAAGCCCCCACTCCCTGATGAACTACCTGGCTTCACAACCATCGGCCACAGGTCCTCACGGTACTAAAACCCACTACAAACGAATCCTCCTCTCCATGCAGAGCGCTAAGTGGAGAATTCATATTAGCAGACATATAACCCGAAGAGGCCGCCCCTCACCCCAGTTCACACAAGAGGTACAGGGGCTACCCATCCATGATGGCGTGATCCCCACACGGCCCCATGTCCTATTTAGGGTGGACTACCTAGACATGATGGACATCCCTTACTCCATCGAGACCCAAAAAAACTATCTGGAAATATGCACACCATCCTCTGTTGCAGCCTCAAATCCGTTCCCATGTGTGGCGCTGCCTGAGGCGGGAGTACCGTACAGCTGAGCGCTCTAACGCTTTACACTCATCCTGCGTCGTGTGTGGCCAGTATGGAACGCTGTTCCACCTCCTGGAGAAGTGTCCTAACTCTAAAGTGATATGGCGCGAAGTCCAACGTCTGCTTGGCCAGGATCAAACACATCCCTTCAGCCTGTCAAGAGATATGTTTGCTTTATCAATGGCCTCCCCCTTCCACCCTCCCTCTGTGCTCTGGTGGTTGCAATAGCCATGTGGACTATCCACACGATTGTCTTGGATGCCATCGCAGGCTCCACTCCCACCCTCCCAGAAGCTGTCCACAGATTCCGGTCTCATTTGGTGGACCACTTTCAGGCGTGGATGTTTGGATACCTCCTACCACATCACTGACAGCTGGTCTCCTCCTGGTTCCCAGTTTGGTTCATCAAATCAGACCCTTTCCTCCACACGTGTTCAATTGTGGCTACAGCCCATTCACACGTTCCCTCCCCCTCCCCATAAGTGGCGTTCTCGCTGGCAACAAGAGATAGCATCGCTTCTCTGGGGTGCCTTCCATGTTACTAAGTTTTGTCTCTTTCAGGTTGACATTCGGAAGTGTCCATCCCCTGGTTGGCCTTCCTCACAATAAGTTAAAATTAAAATTAAAATTAAAGTAATGTCAGTACGCTCAATTAATGCTGGGATGAATTGCAGAATAAGTTAGAGAAGATTGAAATACATATGAACCATCATGCTCCCTGCACATATGCTGAGTCTGTGATTGTGGAGCCTAGCCAGATCACAGAAGCTGGCATCATACCTTTTCTGCACAAGTTGGATCAGCTTTTAAGCCCAGCCTCAAGGAATGATTTGTTCCAGGACAATAAAGCATTTCATCATTTTTTTAACTATTTTGATATTGTTATGGAAGAGGCCACCATTTGCCAAAAGGTCAATAATACCCATTCCTGTTTATGTGGGGAGGCTCATGAATTTATGACCTCCCACTTTAATGAATGCCAGACATATGTCCTGGTCAAGAACACTCTTGTTCAGGATTTTGGCTCTGGCCGGAGCCTCTTAAGTCAAAAACAAGCCTTTATGGCCATTTTCCTTAACAAAGGAGAAACCCTTTCTGATATTTCACGTCACTTTATGCGAGTGTGCAAATGCTAGTTACTACTAATCAAATATCCTTAGATGACGCTATTTTTTAGTACTAGATGGCTTAGATGACGCTATTACTGTCATCCTTTCCACGCTTAAATCTTGGCCTAATGTCCAGCTCCACATAATAGGACTTAAGCAAACCTTTACTAGCATCTGTGACATCAAAGAGGCTTAACAAAATCCCCGCAGCCATTTTGAACAAGTGCCCCTCCATGGTCTAAGACCCTCCTATACCTAGGGGTATGCGCTGGAGGCCAAGGAAAAGGTGTTCCTCTTTCTACTACTGCAAAGCCCGCTGAAACACTAAGGGGAGGACTTTAAATGTCAAGTGGAATAAATGGAATGTGAACTATTGAAAAAAGAGAGGTCAACATGTTGACAGAGGCTTTTTGTGCTGACACTTACCCGTTATGCCTCTATCTTTATATAAATTCCCACAGAGGTCACCAATGGAGAATCCTGGAATGAGTTGAATAATACTGATAATAAGTTCTTGATTCTGCTTATTCATATGAAGTAATTACTAATTTTTCTCACCCTACCGCCTTAATTTGATAGTCAGATCACTTATGTCATGGTCTAGGTTTATAAAACTCATACTTGCTTTAAAACTAGAAGTTCTCCAGTGAACGTAATCTCATTCTAATTAATAAAGAAAATTAAGATTGCGCCCAATCTGCCCCATTGCATCAAATATGGCACTTCAGGCCTCAATGTACTTGATCTATAGGAGCTTATTCTGTGCTTCCCCTCCAGTTTGGAATAATTTTATTAAATGTTTTGGCCATAGCTTTATATAACTTTAGTTATGAGTTTTTTGCTGGGCACCCAGTTCCTCCAAGAATACAATGCCATCATTCATTACATGTAATAATTCTTATCCTTGCTTGGTACCCACGTTCCCATGGTGTTTAAGCCAGTCAATGATGGCAAGGAGCGTGTAAAGGCTCAGACCTGCTTACTGGAAACCAGAAACTGAATTGATTGGCTCAACTATCACTTTTGAGGTCCACACATGAAGCTACCCTCTCACATAATGGATGGGGCTGAAGGGATGTCTATATTCGCCAGGGCCTAAGCTAATCCCACAGGGTCACAGATTATACTGGATATCCAGATTCATGAGAATATACTGCCTGAGAGCCTATTGGAAATCTGAGGAGCTGAAAATTAGTCCTTAAAAGAAGAATTAAAATACCTGGGTTCCCATGACCATGTATATTGTTATAATTTGACGATATTGTAAACATATGCCAGGGAAGTTTGCACAGGGTCAAACCCACTTAGCAATTGGATGGATGATATGGAGATTGCCGATCCTCAGAACATACTTAAAATTACAATAAATATGGAACAATTTCCCTGATGACACTTTATTTTATTTTATTATTTACAGCGGCTACTTGCTGTTACACTCCCTTGCTTTTACTAACAATCCTTTACCTTTAATCGCCCCATCTCACATATATATCAGTGACTTCAGATGATATTTTCCCTTGGCTTAGACTATTTAGTTCCACTGTATTCTCATTAGCTCCAGCAGAATATGGTATTCTCAAACTCCTTATCACCTTAATTTGAGGTGATCTAATCAATATTACAATATGTCAACATCATCTTATTGCCTTATTTTGGATGTGATTCAATAACTAACCTTCCTGACCCAATATCGCCTCATATCAAGGCGCTCAAATAATTATAACTATAAATCATGTTTGGCGGATTATAGCCAATCCGCTATGGCTAGATTGGGATTGTCATCCAGTCATATCAGGATCTCGACATTACCACCCCCTTGACCGGATGATAAGTATCCTATTGCTTATACGCCTGAAGAAACTTCACGTGCACTTGGTTAATAATCTGACCATTTTTGGGGGTCCTTAATAGTATAGGTGTCTACACCTATTTTCTCAATAACTTCCAAATGGACCAATTCATCTATTGGCTAATTTGTGCTTCTGACCAAACCCACGTTGGTCATGGAATAAAACCGGTTCTTTGTCTTTAAACTGAGCTAGCGCACTATACTGTGACTGATTGGCGGCCTGATTCTTTATCTTTTTGGCTAAGCTGAATGAGTACGCTTCAGTTTGCATCTTAATTAACATGTTGTCTAGGTTAGTCAAGTAATGGTAGGGTTTAATTCTGCTGGTATGTTCTATGCAGGCATATAGCAGTGCCAGAAGAGCAGGGTGTCGTCCATTAGTAATTGAAAGGACTCTTCCCCATGGCAGAATGATAGCTAATATTATAATTAAAAACAGCAGTGGACAGGAAGGAATTCCAATTGAAGGCCAATCCACTACAAGTATATGGAGTATGTTCATCAAGGTACCATTAACATGATCAACCATCCTGTTGTACTTGGGGTGGTATGGGGTAATCAGAACCCCACGGATGTCCATCAGTTTATTCAACTTTGGAAGGATGTGCGAGGTAAAGTTGGTACCGTTATTGAAGAGAATGAACTGAGGGCAGCCATGTCGCTGGATAATACATTCCATTACAAATTTGGCCACTTTAAGTGCCCCCAAATTCCATATCGTCCATGCTTCAACCCACCTAGTCAAGTTGTCAGTTGCCACAGAATGTACTTTGACTAGTTAGCTTTCATTGGCAGAGGCCAATGACATCAAGGGAAACCCTATGCCAAGCAAAATGTGGTTTCACTAACTGGTATGAAGTCTTCTGGTAGAACGGCTTTTCCACTTGGCACTGGTGGCAACAGGAAATGGTCTCAAGAACGTCAAAGTTCATGCTTTCCAAGTAATACTGAGGCCGCAACAATTCCAACGTCTTGCATACTCCACCATGTCCAACTGCTCAGTGTGCTCTCATAATGATATTTGGTGGGAGGAAGGCCTTGAATATCTATGGTAGTGTTCCCTATCCACTTGTACAATTCGCCGTTCTTCTGGAACATATTAGCCCTTATTATGTCTAATGCTTTGATGACTTGAGGTGGTTCATCGTCATACTCTTCACTGAGCATTTTATCGTACATAACGTTTATAAGATCTGCTGTAATTGCATCTGTTGGTAATCTCGACAAGCAATTGGAATTCTGGTGTTTTGCTACAGGCGGTGGAGGATCTCAAAGTCATAAGCTTGCAGTTTGAGGCATACCATGCTAGGAACCTTAGACTCCTTGAAGTTCTGCAACCAGCATAACAAAGCATGGTCCATTATGACTTTAAACTTCACCCCAAGCAAATACACCCTAAATTTTTTATATGCATAGATCACCGCTAAGCATTACCGCTTTGTCATGGTATAGTTGTGTTCATGGCTGTTCAGGCTCGGACTGCAGTATGCCATGGGTTCTACTCCCCCTCCTCATCTTTTTGGGATAGGAACGCCACAACGGTGGAAAGAGATGCATCCATCTGGACGATAAATTCTTTATCAAAATTCAGATAGTATAGCACCGGCGCACTAACTAACACCGTCCAAATGGTGTCAAAGGAGCACTGTTGGAGTTCAGTCCATTTGAACACAGAATCCTTATTTAATAGCTAAGATAATGGCCCCCAATACAATTGAAGTTAGGGATGAAACGTCAGTAGTAGCTCACCATCCTCAATGATACTTGTATGTCCTGCTTACTGGTTGGCACAGTCATTTTTGAATAGCTTCCACCTTGGCCAGCTGAGGGTTAAGCCCTGTTGAGTCTACTACAAACCCTAGGTATCCATTTGATCTTTAAAGAAGTGGCATTTTCGAGGCTTGACTTTGATGTTGGCCTCAGCAAGCAGGCGGAAGACCTCCTCCAGATGTGTAAGATGCTCAGAGAATGTATGCAAAAAGGCATTAATATTGTCAAGGTACATGAGGATGCAAGACAGCTTCAGGTCGCCAAGAATGGTGTCCATGGCCCACTGAAATGTAGATAGGGCGTTACATAGCCCTTGAGGCATACAGGTCAGTTGGAAAAGCCCCTTGGACGTGATAATAACGCATCTCCTGTTCCGCCTCAGGCAACACAATTTGCCAGTAGCCTAATATAAAGTCCATCACCAAAAAGTAGCAAGCTCCTCCTAACCAATCCAAGGCATTGTCAATTTGTGGCAAGGGATATGATCATTTTTCGTGATGCTGTTGAGATTCTGGTAGTCTATTACTACCTAGTTGGTGCTTTTTTATTTTTTATAATAAGAACAGACGAAGCCCATGGACTCTTTGATGGTTTGAGCATCCCTTGCTCCTGTAGCTTTTCAATCTCCTCTATTACTACTTCCTCAGCTGCCTTAGACCGGCGGTTTAGCTGATATCTGATGGGGGGATGACACCCATGTCCAGTCTTTAGTACCACTCCCTGTGCGCACCATAAATTGTGGTCATCGATGGCAAGATATCCTTATATTTTTGGAATAAAGCTATCACCTGTTCTTTATAGTTTTCCAATAATCCCATTAAATTTTCGTGTGGTACCACCGCCATTAAGCTGAGCTTCAGTTCAATGGACAGACCAAATTAATCCAGTGACCCAAACTTGTGAACCTGGAAGACCGCCTCCACTAGGGTCAAGTGTAAATATGCCCTATTTGATGTCAACGGATTTGCATTGGTTCATGCTATAGATTCTCTAAAAAGACCTTAATCTCCCTATGTCCCAGGAGTATAATTCCTGGAGCCACGTGGGGCTCAAGCAGCAATTGCTGATAAGGGCCAATGATCTCCCCAATAAAGCCCAGCTGGCACTTCCACCTCTAACTCAGTGTCTTTTATTAATTGTTGTCTGGAGAGAATGGATATAGGGCTGGCAGCTCAGAGCGGTAGCCATTGATATTCATATGTTTTCTAGGGAAGGGCTTGGGTCTTACTTTTTAGTTGATGGTAGTGAACTAGGATCAACCCGTCACTATATGCAAGGTTAATATGTCCCATGTGCACTGGATCCTTTAACACCCTCTGGAGGTAAATTAAACTGGTATCCTCTGACCCTTAAGTTTGAACGTCCCCTCTATCATGTCAACGACAGCACCAAAGTGTCTCATAAAAGTGGTCTCTATTTCACAAGTCAAAATTATCATCTGGCAACACTATCACCGGGTCTACAACAATTGACCCAAACCGCAAAGGTAGCGCACTGTATGCTCCCTCAGATACTGTGCTTTCTGCGCCCGCGGTCCCATAAACCATTCAATGTTCCACATCAGGTTTTAGCGTCAACTTCGCCACCAAATTAGTTGAGACTATGTTGAATGGAGAACCTATATTTATGATAGCGCGGACGCGTTTGTTTGCTACAAAAATTTCATAGTAGGTACATTAGACTAAGAAGAATATTGACTGTTTATTACATGAACATTTAAGGGGTCTCGTTTCCCAAGAAGGCTCATAATCCCCTCACCAACTTTGGGGTATTCTTTTACAATATCATCTACAGAAAGGCGACGTTTACACCTTTCAGGGTAGGTGCATCTGCGGCTGGATCCAGCTTATCTGAAGAAGCTTGTTCAAACATTCAGCAGGCGTATGGCTTTGGTTGCTCCTGAGGTTCTTCTTCCGCTGTGGCCTATGCTTGTGCCCATGTCAGTAAGTTTTTTCCTCTGACTGGCTACTGATATGAAAATCTGTCATCATTCTGAGGGATTTCATTTTGAAAACACTACAATTGTTTCAAGTGGAACGTCTGTGGTTGGGATAGAGGAGGTAGAGAGTGCCGTCTCTACTCCGCTCCATCTTTTACCTTTAGCATTGGTCCTGCTGAACATAGTGGACCTGACAGTTGGAACTTCAGTCAATGTGACCAAGGAGACTGCATTCAAAACAGTTCACTGTAGGGTCTGAGCCCTTTGTTTTCATAAGAAGGGCCAGGCCATTAATTTGACTGCTGGTATCGGCGTAATTAGGTCCAGGTCAGTAGTTGGGCCATTGACAATTATCTTAGGCAGGTTCAGGGGAGAAATTGAATTGCTGTGGGTAGCTCAGCCGAGGACAAGGCGCATAATTAGAATAAGGTTGAGGGTTACTATGTGGAGGCTGGACTGGATGAGAAGAATTCCCCAAATGAGATAGTCTAGCGATGAAGGCAGTATGTTTCCACTCTGTGTTAGGCGGAGGGAAGGTAGCGGATAGATGGCGCAGAAACTGAACATCTTTGAGCAAAAGTACATTGTCATCCAAAATCAGAGCCATGACATTGTAAAGCTCTGGTATGGCTTCACCTCAAGGTCATTTCAATTCACATGTCAGCTTCAACTAGAACGCCTACTCCTATTAACACATAGGCTTCCACCATAAATTGATCCACAAACGCAGTGAGGGTCTCATTACGCTGGAATCCAATGGTCAAGAAATCAGTTTTACACTGCGAAATGTTTATGGCACCTCTGAACAAACGCAGCACAGTATCCTTCACCTCTTGGTATATAACAGAACTTCTTGGAATGTAGCAGGTAATTTGGTCAGAACTCCCAAAATCCAAGGCGGATATCAGAAATTTATTCTTCTGCCAATTGGAGGCTTTTTCTGCCACAAATTCAAAATCATTTGATGAAACTGTGGATGTTTCCTTTGCACTTGAATGGATGTAGCTTATTGATATAAACCTCCTCCCACTCATAATTGTGAGCCTTAAAAGTATACTGCAGATTTGATTAAGGCTCATAGCTGGGATCCTGATGAGGGGCTGGCTCGGAAGGGTCATCAACCATAGGGGTAGCATAGGGCTCTTTAGCGGCCAGGACTTCCATCACTTGGGTATTTGGTTGGGTCAAAAAATAATCATCTCATATCATTTATCATGATTTGAGCAGTTCACGCTGCATGCAGATTTAGAGAAAAGCTCTTTGGTGGGGTATCCAGTCTCATATTCATTGTAAAATGATCCTTCCTTGGTGACCCCTTGTTCTTCCACTTCCCAATAGGTATGAGGCAGGTAAAAGTTAGGTGCTAACTTCCGCTCCATACAGTTTAGACGCTCGATAGCATCATCAATGCAATTGGCAAGTTGCCTGTTTTGTTGTACAAGTATTCACTGCTGACTAACCGCACTTTCAAGTTAATTCATTACGTCATCATGATCTTGGAGGATCTCCACTTGTTTTCGAGCATGGCGTCCACCAAAAGTTTGAGTTCCATATTTTTTGCAAGCACAGCTGTTCAGGACAATTCTCCTTCAGTGCAGACCTGATATGTCATGGCTGCATATTGGAGAATTTTTGATTTTAGTTGTGATTTTTCAATAAACCCCCGTAGTGAGCATCATTGTTATAATACAGTAATATGTTGAGATACACTGGGGGATTTTTCACAGGGTCAAACCCACTGAGCAATTTAATAGACAATATGGATATTGATGGTCCTTGGAACACAATTAAAAATATAATAAATATGGAGCAATTGCCCTGACAACATTTTATTTTATTATTTAAAGCAGTTACTCGTTGTTATACTCACTCACTTCTACTAACAAACCTCACCCTTCAATCTCCCCATCTTGCTTATATATCAGTAACTTCAAACAATACCGCTCCCTTGGCCAAGACTATTTGGTTCCACCATATTATCATTGGCTCTGTCAGAGTAAGGTATTCTCAAATTCCTTATTGCCTTAATTTGAGGCGATTTAATCAATTTTCATCAAATGTTGACATCGCCTTATTGTCTTATATGGAGGCGATTCAATAGCTACCCTTCCCAACCCAATATCGCCTCATCTTAAGGCGCTCAAATAATCATAACTATAAATCATGGTCGGCGGATTATAACCAACCATGGCTATTTTAGGCTTACCATACAGTCATATCAGGGTCTCGACACATATGCTGGATCCATCTCTTTATTGCTGTCTAACCTGACTCCAAAGGCTCATAACATTGGCCCAGATGCCACATTTGCCTATCTACGCTTAGTACCAGTTAACAATATAAACTGTGTCCATGGGCTTGGGAGGCTCTGTGATTTTGTTTAAAAGAGACTCCCACTGTAGCTCTAGTCACCACCTTCATATGGGAAGACATTGCACCAGAACAATGGAGGAAGGTGATGAGCTCTTAAAGGAATTTCTGACCTATTCTTTACATTTATATATGACTTTGACAAGATGAAAAGGGTTGTGCTCATTGTAGAGATGGGGGATGCCACACCATATGCTCATCCCCTACCAGAAGAGCAAGGTAGAAGAGTACCAGGTCATCACCAAACACAAGGAGATGTTAACTTCAGGGTTGTTAGTACCCTCACAAAGTCCTTAGGCGTCTCTAATTCTGCTTGTTCAAAAAATTTGAAAGCTATCATGTCATCATGGATTATCATATGCTTAACACAGTGACACAAAATAACAGTTATTCACTCTTTAAAAATCAATGACTCACTCCAGCTTCTAGCAGTGACACAAAAATTCTCTGCAATAGATCTCGCCAATGGATAATCCAGAATGATCTAGCTCCTGAGGATTGAAACTAGTGTGCCCTTATAGCAACTGAAGGGCCGTTTATATCATCTCAAGTACGCAGGGGCTATGTAATGTCCCTGCCACCTTACAGCGAGCTATATACGGGTTCCTAGGTTATTGAAGGTGTCTTGCGTCCAAGTATACCTTAACAATATTACCTTTTTCTCCAAAAAGTTCAGAGGTCACCTAGAGCACCTCTGCAAAGTTTTTGATTGTCTCAGAGAGGCGTCCCTGAAGCTTTAAACCTTCTATATGCTCAATCTTTCAACTGGAGATGGAATTTTTAGGGCATAAGGCCATTAAACAAGAAATTCAGAACTTAACAGACAAGGTTGTCGCAAATGAGAAGTGATGCTGCCTGTTGGGATTCTTCCTATGCAAGGTGGAAGCCTTGTCCCAGTGAGAATATAAAAAGACATCAATATTAAGACTTAAATTTTTGAGATGCACAAATGGTCCCATAAGTCAAAAATTTATATTCATTTATCTGTCAAACTTTAAATTTCTAATTCAAGGTATTACTTGAATTACACTAAAATATGGGTGATAATAATTATATTTTTTTATCTTCACTTACTTTACCCAATCCAAACCAATTCTGGATCTGCCAATTCATCCAACAAAGGTTTAACCATTCAGAGATCTCATAAATTTGCTGCCTCAATAAAGATCTACCTTATACGCCAAAAACCTTCCCTTTTTACCACGCCTTTCAAGGAATCACTTTACCCAACTTGATCCCAATTCTCTACTAAAGTTTACCCCACATAATCCCAATCTTTTTATCAGATGTTGTTATATAGATACCAGGAGATTAAAAAGCCAAGCTGACCTTAAAGATGGGATGAGATGGTTGGATCACTTGGATTTAAGAATCACTAATTACAGATTCATAGTAATTCTAAAATCCCTTTTGTTTATAGCAGTACTATAAATAGAACTGATTTATTTTATATAAAGTATTTTTCCAGCGAAATTTATTACTATATTAGTTTTATTTAAGCTCTTACTTTATTTCAAAGGCCAAAATCTTATCCAACGCCACAAACTTTGAATCCCTGCCCTCAAATTATTATGCTGCTGGTGATGTCCCCCTTGTCAACTAATAAAATGGTGCTCCCTGCCAGGTAGCTTCCGAGTTGCACCTGAGGACATGGCCTTAAACCTGGAAGAAGAGAATCAAATTTGCTCATCTAGTACTAAAAAGAGAATCAAATTTGCTGTCAGCACACCATACTCTAATCCTTTGCCTTACTTACTTTTTAATGGCCAAGACGCAATATATGTGGGAGGTAATTTTACTGAGAAGCACTTTAAGTGTGGCTCAGAAGACTTAAACTTTTTACAACTCAAGACGCCTAAGCAACTAACGCCTATACTTGATCTAAAAGTATGCATGATGATTTTGTAAGAGATATAATTGAACAACAAGGACAGCATCACAGTATAAAAAAACTTGAACAGGATATATTTTAATGAGAATGTAATGAGAAGTAGCAAGAAATCTTGGGGACAAACTCAAAAAGAGCTATGGGAAGATATCACACTTATGAATGACTACTGGCTTTTAGGATTTGTTTTTTTGCATGAAAAAACTCTTTATGAAAGTTTATCCAAACGGATCCAATATAAAAAGAAGTTATCTAAGTTTAGGCCTGCCCTCAAGTCTAAAGAAAAAGATCAACCAATTGGAATTTATGAGTTTTATTAAAATTTAATACTTTTAATACTAATAATAGTTAATCAGATAACCAAAAGAAAATTCCATCTCTTGGTATCATTTACTACTTTGAGATTTAGAGCAGAAAATGGAAAAACGCTCATTGGCTGTTTGGACCCAAAAGTGCCAAATGACAAATTAAATTTGGATAACATGCATCAAATGAACTATTAACCAATCAGATGGAACAAGTTGAGAATCAGCTTCCAAACTCAACTATGAGATTAAACCTCAAGAACCCAATGGATGCCTTGAGAACAATCAGAGCATCTCAAAGCCCAAAGCACCAGACAAATTTCCTGGGACTTACCTTTTCTCAAGTATCAACAAGTTCAGTGACCTCTTCCTGGCAAGTCTACCACTTGTTAATTCCAACTGCTCCCCTCTGAAGATTGGGCCAGATATTGGAAAAAGGAAGTATCAACCTTACCTAATTCAGATCTCAGCTTGGAATAAGCACCAGCCCTGAAAAATTAGGGCTTGCTCCAAATTTGGTCAACCCAAATAAAACCATAAATAACACTGTTCCTATAAAGCTGTGTCCCACAAATACTTCAAGTGGCCAGCGATCCAAGACTGAGGATGTAACTGTTTATATTGAAAGCTGGGAAGTTATAATAAGATGACAAAAAGATACCGTAACACCAGGGCACCGTTCACTTAGCATTCACTTGAACCAGGATCTTCCCCCAAAGTTGGAGACAAGGTTGTCAGCTCATAAAAGATGTACCCTCACAGATTACTAAATTGTTTTTACCATTAACAACAAAGAAAAGAATACTGAGATTGAAGATGGGACCAAAACTTACTCCCTTGTACAAGGCTTAGGGGGCTTTGTTGGGATTCTTCCTATGCTAGAGTGGAAGCCTTGTTCCAGTCAGAATATCAAAAGACGCCTATATTAAAGCTTAATTTTCAAGATGCTAAATGGTCCCATGAGTCCCAAGTTGAGGTTTGATTCCCTGTCATTAATTTAGATTTCAAATTTAGGGTAGTACTTGAATTACTCCAAATTCATCAGATAACCATTATTTTTTATTTTACTTGATTTACCCAATCCAGACCATTTCTGAATCCGCTGATCTATCCAATAAAGGTTTAACCATTCAGAGATCTCATGAATTTGCCGCCTCAATCAAGATCTACCTTGTACGCCAAAAACCTTCCCTTTCCACCACACCTTCAAGGAATTACTTTACCCAACTTGATCCCAATTTTCTATTAAAGTCTACCCCATATAATCAAAATATCTTTATCAGATGTTATTATATTTGAGGTGGGTCAACCTTAGGACAAATATACCACACTGAGAATTTTTCTAGCCAGTTCAGGTTTTGAACTCGTAAATCTGCACTAGGGTGGTAGCAGTTTTACCTGCCAGGCTAACCACCCTTTCTTTATCAGATGTTGCTATGAAGATAATACCAGGAGATCAATAAGCTCAGGTGACCTTACAGGAGGGATGAGATGTTTGGATCACTTGGGAATCAAGAATCACTCTTTGCAAATTCCCAATAATCCTGAATCCCCTTTTGTTTTCCAAAGGCTATAAGTAGTAATGATCTATCTTGAATATAGTACACTTTCCAGCGGTTTTAATATTTATCTTAGTTTTATTAAAGTTCTTATTTTATTTCAATGGACAAAGCCTTGTACAATGCTGCGAACTTTAAAGCCCTGCTATCAGATTCTCATAATGGCAGTGATTTTCCTCTGGCTGCCTGACACTGAACCAAAATACTTAGTGACATACAGGTGTTCATAGGCATGGCAGGATATTATTGTCATTTTTTACTACGATTTTCAGACCTAGCTGAACCTTTGGTGTATTTATTACATAAAACGTTCCTTTTGAATGGAAACTGGAACAGAACCCGACTTTTGATCTACTTAGGACTGCGCTAATCTCTTAGACTGTGTTCCATCCATACCTTGACTAACCCTTTGTTTATATACCAACACTTGAGATGTGGCCATAGGAGAAATTTTAGCCCACTAAATGAACAACAAGTAGATTGACCTGTGGCCTATTTCAGCAAGACTCTAATGAAAGCCAGCCAGAATTACAGTGTCATCAAGTGTGAATGCTTAGCTGATTACTCGTTCAAGAACTTCCAAACATAATTATATATGGGAAAATTTTAATATTGTCACTGATCAAGCTTCCTTAGAGGTTCTTCAACAGATGAGAGGTCTTGACAGTCAACTAGGCAGGTGTGTGATCTGGCTTTAAATCTTAGAGTTTAATATCATGCATAAAGCAGGCAAGACTCACCAAAACATGGTTGAGTTATCTAGGATGCTGATTATTGTGGTACTGTTGCCTAGGGAAGACCACGTATATGATTTGATTGGCTGGCCGAAATGATGGGAATTGGAACCCCCAGTAACAGTAAAGATGTTACAGACTATGTCTCAACAATCTCAGATACAAGATGGCACTTCATATGAACAAGTCAATGGAAAATGGCTGCCATACATACAACCTTCCAAAGAACAAAATTATTTTAAAGGTCACTCCCATGTGGGACACGCAGCAGATAAGAAAACCTATGAATGGCTAAGGAATTAATGCAACTGGAATTGAATGTTCAAAACTATCTAGAAGGATTTAGATGCCTGTTTGACGTTCAGAACACAGGATCAACCAAACCCTCACTATTAATCTTGAGGTTGTAAGCCCCCTCAATGATGTTTAACGTCACTAGCGTGGACGTTGTAGGGCCCCTGTCCATGGGCCACCATGGTCACCACTACATTATATTAGTTATTGACCATCTCACCAAGTTAGTTAAAGCCATCTCAGTTCATGCCACTACTGCTAAGGACACCGCCTTGTTTCTGTTTTACTCCATTTTCACCCAACATGGGTACCCCAGAGTTCTGCTCTCAGACATAGAGTTAAACTTAAACCTTGTAATGTAATTGTTCTTTCCAGTTGTAGACAAAGGCATTGGGTAATACCAACTAGGTAACAGTCCACAACCCATAAAGCACCCCAGATAAGGCTATGGATGCCCGCATAGCACTATTATGTGGTTGAATCAAACCTTAGAGAAGAGTTCAAGATGATGCTCAGCCCTAATAGCGCTCCTTGACGCCAGGAGAAAGTAAAGAGGGATTACACCTAGTGAATAAGTTCAGTCTTTTGGTTCATAGAAAAGTCATTCATAATAGTGTATCATGTCAAATAAAATCAGTAATTTGATGGCTTTCCAAAAGCAATTTTATTTAGCAAAAACCGCGAAAATACATAGAATTTAAAATTTATTTACTCAATTCTTATTATAAGAGTCATGAATAATGTTCAAGGCTTGGTTAAGTCGTATGAAATTATACATGTTGCAATCGTTGATCTTAGGAAATTGATAATATGTAATAATCAGTAATTGCACTTAAGAATTTTAAATACGTGATACTTGATCATTGTTCTTGCATTTTTTTAAAT
This sequence comes from Massospora cicadina, assembly GCA_022478985.1. Lineage (NCBI taxonomy): Eukaryota > Fungi > Entomophthoromycota > Entomophthoromycetes > Entomophthorales > Entomophthoraceae > Massospora > Massospora cicadina. The sequence continues at coordinate 137,959 of JAKSZP010015848.1, read as the reverse complement.
TGCAATAATTTTGGCATTCACGCGAAATTTGGAAGGCTTATTTATAGGCCTGATCCCCCAGTTTCATCCAAGTTAAAATTTTAAATATTGAGAATGGCCCAATTTTGTTTTTCTTTAATACTTGGTTTTATTTACAAAATGGGTGAATTACTCAATTCACTCAGAATGCGCCATTTTAGAGCCCCAATAAATAGGGATTTTCCTTGATTATAATAGCTGAGGAGATCTGTCATTAATGTTGTATCTTTTAAAAAAATAAATGCTCAGGTTTCAAAGCTTAGATCCGTTGGATCCCTCAAAAGTATATAAGGGCCTTAATTCACAAATTGTATTTGACGCCAATTCTGTGGTTAAACTAAAACATAATTACTTTACCTTTTTCTTTATTAGTACTATCTCTAATAAAACATTGAAATGGTCAGGAATATCCTGTACCGTCACACTCTTAAGTCATCCAAGCTTACAATGCTATTTAACACTAACCATCACTTCACTGCACCTTATGACCCTTTTACTAATGGTGCAATGGAGCATGTAAATGGTACCTTAATTTTTATTCTCTACAAGGTGCTGCTATGTACCCCAAGCAATGGAATTACTACCTTTCATCTGCCTTAATAGTCAATTGGATCAGCTACCACTGACTGATCAAGGTGTCCTTATTACAGGCCTTCTACAGTAGTGAGCCACAAAAACCTAGTAGCATCCAACCTTTTATGGAATACGCCTCTAAATACTGCAAAATTGACTATGAGGGCGTTAGCTAAAAATATCAGGTTACAAGTGCTTGTTACCCAAGGGATTGTCTTGACCACCACCAGAGAGACTATGAAATCCAATGCTAAACATTCAGCTCTTCCCTTATTCAATATTGGAAGCCTTGTGAAACTATACAACCATCGCCCTGGTAGGCAACCCAATAAGTTGGACACTTCCTGGCTGGATCCTATCACATACTTTATAAGAATGGCTTTAAATACTCCATTGCAGATGTCGTTCAAGGCACAGTTGTTAACCATGTACATGCTAGGTTCCTACGCCCTTATGTCCCCCTCTTCCAGAACCTTGAGGAAGGCAAAGTTAGCAGTTGTGCTAAAAGATGTCCTGAACTATCTCATGTGAGACCAATAAATTATCTGACCATCCTCTGGGGTTGAGCCTTCCAGAATTGAATGGATGTTCAACAAATAAGCCCATGCTTCTAAAAAGGCAAGGATTAATAAAGGATATTAAAGAATCTTCATGATATGAGACTCCATTTCAACATCAAAGGCAGCCATCTGGACGCCCTAGCACAAAAGAAGGGCAACAACACTGAAGACAATCAAATGAAGTGGCTGCAGCTTGGCCCCCATACAGATGAGAAGCAAAAGTTTTGAACAAAGAGGACTTGAGCACCCCATTTGCCACAGGACACCTAGCAGCCCTATTGTTAATGAAAGCTTTAACAAGTAAATGCAATCATATAATCTCCTTAGCAAATTTATATGTAATTTTACCCCTTCACACAATAGCAATAGGCTGTATCATTATTCAAGATAATGCATATATACTGGGCCCTGAAGAAGCAAAAGTGCTACGCCATTGATTCTCTCCAGCCATTCTGATCATCAAGTCATCCTTAAGACAACTCACAACTTCCATTGCTACTGCTCTGGGCTCCCCCAATTTTTGATATTCAGGTTTTTCCTTGGTGAAAACCTAAAAAGCATCTACTTTGAAGACTTACAAAATGAACTGGTTATAAATTTCCTGTTTTCAATCACAGTTAATTGGCGCTAACTGAAGGTGTTTCTTGATGCCCATCATTATGCTGGGCATCAAGGTAAATGTTAGAGCCTGATAATATTACCATTCATATCATTGTAATTGGAAATCTAAGAACATGAAAAAAGACAACATTGTTTGTAAGGTAAATCCTTGGAAGAACAATATACTACTAATACAAAAAATTCTGTGAATTAGTAACATTCAAGATATTGAAGTATTTTTTAAATTTGGCTTAGAATAGCATAATGTCAGCTAATAAAAACACTCCTCTGAGGATTAGCCCATTTTATTTTTAAGCTCATTTGAGCCTTAAAAAAATTTGGTTATTTACACCCAACGCCAGGTCATTACCAGCCGAGGGACCCCAAAGCAATTTGGCTTGTGATTTACATTAACCTCAAGCTAAAATGCAATGTATAGGAGCTTTGTCATTATGACAAGGCCCAAATTGGTATAAAAAGTTACATTGTCATAGAAGAACTATTATTGCAAAGAAATTATGAGCTCTCCATAATCTAGTTTCTTTTATGATAATTTTTTGTTTCAGAAATAAAATTTATTGATATGACACTATTATGGCATATGATTTCCACTAGACCAGAGATTTTGTAACTTTAAGTACCAGTATTTTAGAAATTTATTTCTGGAGATAATTATTTATATAGTATCCCTACATTAAAACTAAAATACTAATTTATAATGAACAAAGCCCTTAAATGATATTTAATAGATAGCTGGGGAAGAAGATCTTAATAGCCTCAATTTTTCCATCTACTACTTTTACCAAGGATTAATATCAGGGAAAGTATTACTTTAAATAAAGCCAATTTCTTTCTGTTCTGATTGTATCTGCTATTTTGGCTTATGGTCTCTAAACTTTAACTGCTTGATAATATATTAAATATTCAGTAAGTCGTTATAATCATCATAGATATGAAGTGACTATCACTTTTGATAGGAATCTACAAATTTTTTATGTGATGACATTGAGTTTATAACTAAAAAATAATTATTCCAATATTGTCTGCTTTATGAATTATCATAAGAGCAATTTCAGAAATCAACTATGCATTCAAACAATACAAATTTAAGGTGGCATAATCCTTTTTATCTGATTGCTCCTAAGATACACCTTGCATGATCTAAAGCAAGCGGATATATAGTTTTTGTGGTCCATCCTATAAGTTCATGATGTTAAAAGAGTAAAATTCTTATATATAAAAAATCAAAAGAGTATTGTTATTGTTAAGTCTTAGAGCTTTTTGTGTGAGTACCAAATTTTTATTAGCAGCCAATGTCTTTAGACATATTATCTTATATGATAAGACCCAAATAAGTATTTATATATTTTATGGTTAAATATGCCAAGTATGATCTATTTCAATATGAAAGATGAGTGTCTCTCATTTTTAAATCTTAAAGAGTCATGGTGATACTATGGTGATTGAATTTTTAAGCTAGTATGGCATCATGTAGATATTGAAGACAATGAAAAGGATCCAGAAAGGTTACCTCTAATACTATATAATTAAAAATAAGCGTTGCAACTTTTAATAGATAAACTTTAGTAGGTGGCACAGCGTACTATATATTGTATATATATCTACTAAAACAATGGGCTTATAAACTATCAAGAATTACTATTTTTGTTAATCTATTGGTATAAAAAAAGTGGAGAAAAATGTATGGCAGCTAAAAAAAGAATCAATGAAGATATAGATTACCAGAAGATAAAATAATAAATAGTCATCATTTAGCCAGATTTTCCAACATTTATATCTATTTATCTAAGGTAAACCTACCTGGGGACAAACTTAATGAATTCTCAAAGATTAAAAATAATAAACAGCCCTAATAAACTGAAACGCCCATAGAGCGTACCAAAACTAAAAAATGAACAAAAACACACCAACCAAGTGGTAAAGTGGCTAACCACTAAAAAGCCATGGCGGAGGTTGAGGGGGACCAGGAGGTGGTTTTATACATAGACCTATGCCGTGTCTAGCTCTGACTAAGGTAGAAAGCAAAGGCATGGGGTATATTTGGGATAAGGAGCAATATAAAAAGGAGACTGAATGAGCCGATTTGGGGTGTTTTGAGTAACTCAAAATAATCAGTGAGGTGGTGCTTAGCATCAAAGTGACTTTGGGAAAGTAGGAAAAATGAGGCATTTTGAGGGGTATACCTTTAGATTTTGAACTGTGATTTAACAAAAACTTGCAATACAGCATTAAGGACCGTTTTGTGTAATTGTTAGACTTTGTATTTTTCAGTGCGGGGAAATTTAGGGAGATATCTGACCTTGCAAGACTTTTGCCAGTCCATAGATGAAGCAAAGGTTGGCTTCACAGAGGGGAATATCTTCAATGAAGGGTTTCAACTGCAGCAGTAAACTGATATATAATAAGGAATGGTTCAGCATTTGTCTTTGGAACATAACGCTTGGTGTTGAGTTGAGCATCAAAGATAAAGTTCAAAAATTGACTAAAGTTAATCTCAACAGTTGAGGATGGAATGATTTCAACTAATTTGTTAACCTCATCTAATAGGTCCCATGGATTATGGTTAGTTCTCATGGGGGCATCTGTGGAAGTTGGGTTTGGGTGAGAAAATAAGATGGCGTTTGGGTGGGAACAGTAGTCTAAGCTTGATCCTGAATATGTGTCTCAGGTGTGGGTGTGTGAGCATGGTTGGAGTTTTGGGTGAGGCAGTAAGTGTGCGCTGGCCCAGAAAATGAAGGGCTGGGGTGGAAGGGGCAGTAAAATGCCCCATTTAGAAGCAGCCAGTTTGGCCTCAGAGGCGGAGATGAAGCCAGAGTCAGCAGTGTAGGGCAGGTAATTTTTTTTGCCAAAGGCAAAACAAATGGTACAAACGTTTCAACTGTTGTTAGCCCTAACCCAAAAGAAATAAACTGGCATTGTGGTAAAGTGAGCATTTGAGGGGAATTTCTGGGTGACCTTGGGGTGGTGGGGGTTAAGGGTAGGGTGGCATAAGGTGCATCAAGGCGCTATTCACCAATAGATACAGCGAAGTGGAGGACAGGGTTAGTGCTATGGGCTAAAAAGCCTAAATATCAACGCATTAACAAAATCTGGGCTGGGAGATGTGCAGGTATGTTTGCATAAGATAAAACCATTGTGGTATCAGTAAGGAGGTGGGTATGAGTGAAAGGGATGGGACAATTATTATAAACTAAGGGGTTGATGCAGCCGCCGCCACATCCTCCTCAGAGGAGAAACCAATATTGAAGTAGCCTTAAAAGTGAGAAGGTCAATATACCCTGCTGGCGTAAGGGTGGCAGAGGCAAGTGCAATGATAGCCTTATTGGCATATGGGAACAAGTGCATAGTCAATGCAAAGGCAGAAGTTAATGCTGGTGCTCTGGAGGCCACTATAGCGGGAAAAAGTTGAATGGGCCCACACAAGGTGTAAAGCAAGGTCTTTTAGGGAATGAACTGGCCTGAATAATTGGGAGGACTGGCTGAGACAGGCTAAAAGCATTTTTCACCAGAAAAAAGATGCTCAGAGGAGTTTTGCCACTTCCCCACATGGGAGCAGCAGGACGAAGGAAGTGGACATCTGTTGAGCAGTGTTGTGGTGAATTAGATTGGTAAACTACTTTTACTTTTAATATTTTCTTGAAATGGGATCGATTGTAAAGAGATTTTAGAATTTATATTTATGCTCTATATCTAATATAAGATGGGTACACACAAAAATTATATAAACAACATAAGACCTATGAGATAAGAAAATTTTTTTAGATAATATTTTATGAATGGCTTATTATAATAACCAAAAAAATTACTTCTTGTATAGATTTCATCATATATTTTCATCTACTACAGCCCATAGCCAACGTTAAAAACTTATTAAGAAATACATTTATTGTATGTCAATGGCTTATAAACGTCATATATAATTATATTGTAGATCTGTGTATCATGAACTAATTTGTTTTAGTTAATCTCTATTATAACCAATTATAACTTTTGTTATGCATATCTTAATTTTAAAACTTTTAAAATCTAAGAGGCATTTCCACATATTAAGATTGTCCAATAAGGTCATATACCAAGGCCTTTCTTAGGGTATTAACCTTAAGAATAAACATATAAGAAAGTAAAATGGCGTTTTAATGATGAGTCCAGTTGTTATATTATTTAGATTGTAGCATCACTTAATAGTCAATAAGAAATTATGCTCATCAAGATCTTTTACTTGTTAATTACACTGTATTTATTAGTTAAATGTTTTTTATGATTTATATAAAAGTATTACATGAATCATATCAAATTTAAAATATATTTAGGAGTTTACGTTTCTAATAATTGTAAATGCTTTTCTTTTAGTCAAAACTTGTTATATGATAGGATAATTTATCAATATTTTGGTATGTTAAACAAGTATATCCTTTCCACATATCATTTAAATAACTTGTAAAGCATTGATTATAAATGTACTCTAATAAATTTTACCCTTTATCAGAACTTGCTGAAGTTGGTCATAGATAATTGTTGTTCCACTCACCATTAATATGGTATCCTCAGTACTTGTCATAATAGAGACTTATAAGGTTGACAGGTGTTATAACCTGTCACTGATGCTTAGTCAATACTATATAATTTTTAGCTCATTAGCAAATAAAAAAAACTCATTCAAATTTAATTAAGATCTTATCATTCTTGAAGAGTTATTGTTAATTAAGTTGTGACCCAGAAAATTTTTCATGTTATAAATTAGTCATTAAAGAAAACTTATTAATGGTATATTGTTCAATTGCATATGTATATGAGACATAAAAGTAGTTTAGGTTCCTGGGTCAACAGGTCTGTTCATAAATAAACTTAAAATACAAGTCTACCTATTAGGCAAAATAATTTATCCATTGAACTCTAAAAGATTTCAGGGCATCATAAAAGAATGTAACATGCAGGATTGTCAGCACTGCAATTTAGATAGGGAAAAAAGGAGAATATTTTAAAGTAGCTCATAATTGGACGTACCATTTTAATAAAATAAAGCAAGGGGCCAAGATTATATTGTTGTCCTGTCCTTGTGTAATAATCTCTAAATAATTATTAGTTAAAAACTATTTAATTACAAGAATCAATCAACTTATAAGAAGCTCTTATATTTATAGGTCACTAGCAGAGTGACATTTAAGGGGCCCTCTGTGGCTTGACAATTAAGATTTGTATCTTCCTAGGACTGGGTGGAGAAAATTATGACTCATTTCATTCAATTGGAAATTTCTTCAGTTTATAAAAGAATTTATTTTGATCTCTTTTAATACTTGTAGCGAAGCAGAATTCCATATTATGTCTTTACCTTACTCTCAGAGCGGCCTTTTAATATATTCCAAGTTCATGTGCTAAAGGGTATACTATTATCTATAATGAAGTGGGAAATATCTCATCTCAAAAAACTTTAACTTTATTTGAAATACCCAAAATTGACTTCTGGGGCCCAACAATGCCCCTTCAAGATCCTGATGGAGAAAAAATATAGATTTTTTAGAATTTGTTCATGTAATAAGTTGACCATAATTTCTGAGGTTGTATACGCAACTAAGTATATAGATCCTCATTTAGGAGTAGCTTATTAGAGGTCAGACCACAATGCAGCAAGTTTATTAGTCCTTCCACCAGGGCATTATTGTAATAATTTTAATAACTCCCTGGCTGTTTTATAAGCATGGAGGAATAATGCAAATTTCTACAATTAGTTTCTCAAGTAGTGGCTTTAACTATTGAATCTATGACCAATGATTGTAGTCAGACAATATCTTTCTACAGCTCATAGTGGTAACTTGAAAGTTTCTGGTGTGATTGTTGATGATATTAGCTGAAGACTAGTTGAAAAAGTGTGTTTCTTACTATAAATTGCTTCAGATGGAGAAACTGTATTTTTTGATGAAAAAACCTGGTAAGCAAGAAGGGCACTTGATAGGAAATAATTATTCTGCATGAGGTCAGAAGTAGTCCTTTTAGCAATGAAACATATGTACTGCTGACTCTTCCATCATCTCCAGCAGTAGATTCGTTCAGGTGACAAGGTGTGGGGCTTAAAATAAATTATAAATTTTCATGTTACTTTTTAGTAAAGGGTACCATTTTTCAGACATTTATTAATCAAAAAAATCGTGTTGCATATATGTTTCATAAAAGTAACAGCAATGTAGCTTAAGCAGTACCTGATGGGATTAATACAGCCTAAATCAATTTAATTAAGTGATCTATGTCCAATGATATCTATTGATGATCATGTATACCCATTGGTAATGCCCAAAACATCCTTTCTTACAATATGGAAGGGACTGGAGGAAGTAATCAACTAGTTTTAGCATCTCACAATTGGCTTATTACAATAATGACAAATAATATTTTAATCTGAATTTCTTAGATAAATTTTAAAATGTCATATTAAAAATATCAAGACTTTAAACATTTTAATTCTTTTTACAATGACCGATGACCATAATAGTATGCACTTTCAGAATATCTCTTTTTAATAAGAGGGTGAGAAATATTGTAGCCACTTTTTACACTAATATATATAACAGATCTTCAGATAGTTTATATATTGACTGCCTCTTTTAGCCCAGTATGTATCTTTGAGGTCTCCATATCCCATAGATCAGATTGACTAAAAAATTTATATACAATCTTATTCATCTGTCTTTACTTTCTAATACTGCAATTATCAAGAAACTTATTGTATTATAATAAAAGGCACAAGATCTATAACCTTCAAGAAGCTTTAATATTAAAATGCATGTCCTATCTTCCTATTATACCAGCAGGATTGTGCGTCTGCAGTAATCAGCAAAGTGAAGCGTGATCAGTTATAAAGATGAAATTAATTTTATACAAGAAGGGAAAATTTAAAAAGGTGAGAATACTGCTATTCACTGTTTCTCAATGAGGCTTTAGTTCCTTTTAGCTCTAATTAGAATCTTACTAAATAGGCGATTGTATTTTCAAATTTTTATAATTGTGTTTTGCTATGTTGCGTCAACAGCAATTTTGATTTTATAATCAAATAACACAGGATTATTGTACTGTGATTATATTAACACAGGTGTCTTGCTTATGACCTTATGTAGGGCATTGAAAAATGCTTGTAAAAACAAACTGAAAATGTACATTTTTATAAAAATGAACTAAGGGTTTGGTAAGCTCTGCAAAGTGATGGGTGAACTGTTGGTAGTACAACACCATCCACATTAAGACTTTTTATCCTAAACTTTGAGGTGGTAACATCTTGTGTATAGCTGTGATTTTATTATAAAGCGGTAGAATTCCTTCCTTGATTATTTAACAACCTAAAAAATTAAACATATGTCAATAAAAAATACACTCAAAAGGCTTTAAATTTTAAAGAGACCGTTTTTAACTAACTAATATTTTTTATGTGTTCAACAAATAGTTTAAAAGTTCAAGAGAGTAAATTAATACATGTCAATTATTATGTCACACAGGACTTTTCTTTCCTCTTGGCATTTATAAGCTATTTTTATAAAAAAGGAAAAGTTAACCTTCAAACGCCTGTCACTGTTTTTGCCTCAAAATCCTCAGATCCTCCATCAGCTGCTCCAGTGTGGGGCAGCGGAGAAACTCACTGAATTTTACATCTAGTAGCAATATGCTCTCAAACTTTCTCGTCCTGTTCCAACAGACCCTTAGGATGATTTGTTCCTCCCACAGTTCTTGACGCCCACCTCACTTACACCCAAGTGATGTCGCATTGTCCCTTGTTCTCCCCTGAAGCATCACGCGTTTTAGCCTTAGGGCTGATCAAGGAAACTTTTACCTCATAACAACAAAGCCATTATTGAAATGGCTCAGCAGTGATGCAACCCGCCAGGTTTATTGATATCAGACAATTGGATGTTTGACTAGTTGGTAGTAATGTTCCTGTGGGGAGTAGGGCTGATTTTATTAATGTTAATATTACACTTTCACCTAATTTGCGGCAGAATGATTCTGACCAGAGTAATCCTTCTACTCTTAATTTTCAGCCAAACAGCTGTCCTGATGTTAGTTCAGCTCCGCTGAGCACAAGCAGAATAGGCCAACGCCCTTGGATATTCAACCAATCCTTCATTCTAATATAGTACTGTCACCTAAGGAAATACCAACCCCTTTTATAGACTTAAGGGAGGTTGAAAGAGGTGCATATACTTTTAAGGTAGCTGATTGGAGGAATTATATTAAAATGCTACCTCATGGTTACGTCCTTCCTCCTATGGAACTAACATCTAAAAGGAAGCCTATCATGAGGAGAAATGAATATAAAGCACTTTGATAAGCTAAAATATTATTTAACTAGTTTAAGTTCACCCCTGATTATTATAAACTCTCGCTTTCTCCACTATTAGTCTATGAGTCTTTTAATTGCTAGGAGATGTGAAATAATAAATGATCGCTTATTTTACTAAGCCCAAAACTTATATTAGTTTTCCCTTTTCATTATTGAAAGTTTATATTGATCTGTAGTTAAAGTAATACCAATATCTGAACGATAGCAATCAATACTCTCAATAATATGGCCTTTGCTATATTGTTGAAATATGGTGCAAAAAGGCACCTGCAAGCACAACACGGAGCCCAGATTCCAACAGTTGATCTCTTCTCTTTTAAAGAGTATTTTAATCATGGTTTCACGTTTGAAGCTAACGCCGCCACTGTGGCAACGGTGCCCCTGATTATCCATGGTACTCCTCTCCCCAAAACTCAGACCCAGCCCCCATCAGAGACCACTTTAGTGATTCAAATTACTGGATTGCTTACCCACTTTTCCCTCATGGTGCTCCATCAGGAGCTGATAAAAGTTTGGCAGCCTATGGCTCCAACACCGCCGTGCAATTTGTGGTCAAAATGGGGCCACACGCCTCGATGAGCCACATGTATTTTCAAAATAAGCCCTGATTTTAGTAAAATTCACTTGTTAATTTCCCCTCATGCCATCATCCCTTCTGCACCTGACCATCCGTTCTGGGCCTGCGTTGAGGGAGAGAGAAAAATCTTTTTCATTCTAATTTAAGTTGGATCTCTCAAAACAGGTTTCCCAACCCTTGCTGCTTCCACAAGCTCTGCATTTTTGTCTCCAGCCTTCAAGACGCAACCCAACCCACGCCTTTTTTGTTATGCATACAATCCTACCCCCCTCCATAAGGACTGCTGCTGAAGCCGCACCCACAGCAACCAATCAGGATTTCATCAGCCCAGTGACTTAGATGCTCCCTCCAAACATTAACCAAATTGGACTCTTATTTGATCTCAAACTATAACCAATACACAAACCATCCTAGTCATTTGCTGATTTCCAAAATCATTCAGCCAGAAACATAAAGCTTATATACTGAAGTTGATGAATTTGGTAATTTTATTGAAGAAACCATTCTCCCACTCAAGCAGTTCCTCAGTTCAGGACATGCCTCAAAGTTCCCTTTTTCTTTATACACCCCCAATTAGATGCCAAACTGTTCCATAGGAACTAATACTTGTTCTTGATGCAGCTGCTAACCCAGATTGTTATCCCATCTGAAAAGCGGTCGCCAAATCAGTAGTGATCCTCACAAGAGGGATCCCTCCTCCCATTGTTCCCCCACCCTTGGATAACTACTTGCAGATATGCTGGCCCAATCTTACAAAGCTGTTAACACTGCTAATTAGAACGTGGCTGTGGTAGCACAGTATCTCAGAGCCAAGATACCTACACCAAAAGTTACCACATTTTTTCAAGCTCCCTGACACTCACATCAAATCTCAAGTCACTTTTGCTAAATATATTTAGCATCAATTTTACTGGATATTTCTAATACGCTGATCATCAAAGACATCAAGTTGCGTCCCACCATCGCTTCAGCGCCCTTGCTCTATTATGCAGCCCATGCCCTGCTTTAAGGTGAAGACACTGCCAAGGAGAAGCCCATTAGTCCGCCCTCCCCTTCTGCCACAATACTATAAATAGTTCACTGCTGTCCAACCTGTTTGGTTGTGCTCTCATTTTGTCTTTCATCTTCCCAATTTGTGTGCTCAAGTTCATTTTAGTTTAGTGTGGTTTATTTTGTTAGCTCTTTGGTAATGTCATCCCCTGGTCAGAGTACCTCAGATAAAATTGAAATCATCTCACACAGGACAACTTTATATTGCCAAAGAGGCCATCCATAGTTTTATGAGAGGTAGTAGGGGCGGTACGAAACCCCTGTAACATTTGTATGAATTTATTTAATCCCCTCCTTAGCTATTAATGCTGGTTAACCTGGTCCTCAAGGGCTAACTTAATCCGCCAGTAGTTACCGGCCATATCTATCAACAAAAAGTATTGTGAGCCTGATAACATTCAGAGCTGCCATCTAGTTCATTGTAAAAGAAACTGTCTTTCTTTGTCTTTGAGTTTAATTTGTGATAATCCAATATTAACTAATGAGTTCCATCCTTATGACTCACCAAAAGAGAGGTGAGGCCCATGAGATTTGAGAGGGTTCAATAGGACAAAGTTAAGGCACTGCTTATATTATAACGTCTCCTGTGCCTATTTCACCTTGTTTCCAATAAGGATTCATTTGTAGTGCTAGGGCGTCCCAAGTATCAACTTGATGGGTCGCACCATTCATTTTTTAAGTCATATGGCTTAGATGAAAGCATATTAGAAATTCAATTAATTACTTTTTGATCATATTTTACTTGACGTGTATTAAGTCAGTCCTAATGTTAGGTAAATGGTAGCTATTGTAGGGGAGTCATCTAGTAAAAATTGCGCAGAGTGCTAAAAATTTATAAACTAAGAACATAATAGATGGTTAATAATCAAACATAAGCTATGGGATATTTTTTCAAATGACTCGCCAAGCAGAGTTAAGTTCCTGTAACAAGATAGAAGTAGTTCCAGAATAGGCTGGGTCCAGTAACCTTGACAAGGAAAAATCTCTTTGATGGGGAAATTATCTATTCCATAAGTTTTAAACATATAACCTGTTGGGATATGTACTTGGATCCAAGTGTTTGTGATGACTGTGATTTTTATGTTATCTCAATTGGCAAGGGGCATATATAGATATCGCTTACATCACATAGGCAGTTGGTGACAGCATTTTTAACTAGAGGACCTATAATGTAGTACTCTAACTGGTAAATTGCTCATTTAATCTCCTTGAGGCATATCCTTTTTTTTCTTGCCTCTTTTTCAATGGAGATCTGGAAAATAAGCGGGACGCAGTAAATTAGTAAAGATAAATGGAATTTGGATAGGTAGAGGTCCCTAAATATTCAGATAGGAAATGTGTTCCTGCAACATAAAATTAACTATGACTATCCAAAAACCACAGTAGAGCATGGAGAGGAAACTCATCTATTATTTAAGGCAAGGCAAAATAAGCACCAAGAGATTTAATGCAGTAGGGTCTAGTCATACCATGCTAGGAATTATGTTGAAGGTCTAGAACAACTTAAATTTGATTCACTAATTTATACAAAATGACAATTGTTAGAGATCTAGGATCAAAATTGCATAAAATTTTAACTTATAAACTAATAAACTTACGACCATCTAGTACTAAAAAAAACTAATAAACTTACATTAGTCACCAAATTCCCAAATTCTGGAGGCATCCTCAATTCGGAAGCTGAAGGGGTTCAATTAAAATGCAAAAAATTAAAAATTGAAATATTTACATTTTAGTGGTCATCTCAACATAGTAATTTGATTGATTGCACATAAGGTTTGATAACCTGGGGAAAAACTGTTGAGGATAAGGTGGTTTGGCAACCTAAAGACCTCATTATTTAGGTTGACAAGGGGTTTCTGATTTGCCAGCGATTCATTATTACATTTTTTAACTACATTTCAATGTCCTCATATTTGATTGCAACAAAGATTTCTCAATTTTCCTTTAATTTATACTAAAAGTGTGAAGATGGGGCGTCATGGAGTGGTATAATTTGACTTTGTTGCCTGTCTAGAGTGGACTGGCTGATATTCAAAAAGAGCCTCTTAAATGTTTAGAATGCTTGTAAGTTCACTTTAATCCCATTGATACTAAGCTTTAAATCCAGGTTGGGATGCCAAGGCAGATATGGCGGTAGTAATAGCCTTATCTGGGAAATAAAAACAAGCACTAAGGTTCAGGCCTCAAAAAGAACAGATCTGCGAATTTGGGCAAGTGATGCTCCCCTCTGAATTGGTACCCACAAAAAGCCTGTTTCTGTGTTTATAATGACTGATCGCTCCCAAATTCCTTTATTAAAACAGTTTACCTTGGTTTAGAAATCCTAAGTATTGATCTATAGTGCTTAACATCAAGTTCATCTAAAATAATGAAACCCACAAAAAAATAATACGTAACTATCAAAGAATTTTTAGGAATTAAAATCCATAAATAATACTGTCAACTGTAAGGAATAAAAAATGATAAGTTCTTACCCTTTATTTTTTATATATATGAGTTTATTACCTCTTATAAAATAACCTCATAGGATGAACCCCTTATTTGAAAATTATGGTGGTGTGAGACTTGATGACAAAAGGTACTACCATCCCACATGATCAAGAGGTAAGTAAACGTGGATCAGGGTTTGCCTCACTTTACTTCAGTATAATGCTGTTTTGCTAGAATCACGAAACATTTTATCTATTAAGGTTTCAGGCATCTCCATGGGGCTAATGGCTAATTTGTTAATCCACCAGAGTAGGAGGTATTTTTCATTCTCATTAGCATCTCAAATTGAATCAAGTTTTTTACTCCAAATTGACGCGTTCATGATCTTACTGGTTGCGTTTAGGATAGAAAAGATTATTTTTGATTTAATAGTTTCTGACCAATTGGTTGTTGAAACCTTCATACCATACTAGTTGGGTGGTTCTCAAACAAGAATTTTTTGTAGAACTTAGTCTTTTTGTAACTGTTCCATTGACTCTGGCCAATAAGGTAGCTTTAATTTCTCACTTTTTTAATTTATTTTGTTTTATCTTCTGATTGGCTGTAATGTATCATTATACCTTAAGGCCACTAAAGTGACCAACACATACTTTAGCATATAAAAAAACTCAAGTTAGTAGGAGAGCAAACTTTGATCTAGTTTAGCTGATTTCTTCTGTTTATTATAAAATGTGTATGATATAAGCTATTTTGCACCTGAATATTCTTATTTAATGAAAAATTATCCAAATGTTTGACATCACCCATTTTAAGCTATAGTAGGAGGTGAATAGAAAAGTAAAAATTGACCATGCACTCTGGTGACAGTACTGGTGGCTAGAGGTTAATGTAGTAATTACTACTATTATTATAGTTGATAATAAAAGGGTTTTCCCAGATGAAACCAAGTGTCACAAAATCGACCCTGGGCTCCATTAGTGTGCCAGGCCAACCATTATGAAGACTGGTGGCCCTTTGCTATTTCGCTTTCATTGGCGTACCAACCCCTACAAGTCCTGCGTCCAACCTACTAACTAACCACCAATGGCTTCACCTTTAGCCCCAGGCGTCCTCAGCGTGTGCATGGCAAGTCCTGCCCCCTTCCTGGGCAGCTCAGGCACTTCCGCGTTGCCCCACCCTCGTGACCCTTCGCCAACCCATCTGGGCATGCCCAGGCGAGTCCATTCCCCTTTTGGGCGGCTATGGCACCTCCTGCGCTGCACCCCGCTAGGGTTAGTGGCTATGCAACTCATCCGCTGGTAGCCAGCTGGCCAGGTTCCCACCGGTTCCTCATAGAGAGGAGGTATGGGAGCTGGCAGCGCCAGCCACTTCAGGCGTGATCACCTGCGCCTATCAGGGATCTCCTATACCATCTTCCCCACTCTAGTTGCACTAAGCTACTTCAAAAAAACAGGAAAGATTGGCAAACGAGAGATGTTTATTAGGAGGGAATAAACGACTATTTATACTACTTTCAGGGCTACTGCGCCCAAGTACTATTTGGCCAATCAATTACTAGAAAACCCATTGGCCTCTTGATGCCACAACTATCTATCAGATCAGAATCTCTATTCATTCATACTCATAGTAATTCCCTCAAGATCTGCTCACTGATCATCGAATATAAACTAGGTCAATCCATTCTCAGCCTAAGTCACTGGTCAATTGTATATAAACTTGTAAATAAACAGGAATTTGAGCATCCTTGGCATGAGTCGCAGGTGCTCCAAATTAGTTGGCGGAACCATTTTGGACAAGTCATAACAGATTCATCATCTTTCAACTGGAAACTCCCACAACGATCTTTGGATGGCATTTTGGCAGCAAATGCAGCTCCCGCCAAACCTAAACTCGATCAAATATATAACATTACATAGTATCAAACTAGGAAATTAGCTGGCAATTACGCCCAACTAACTGCAACCCTAATTTGGATACTATCGGAAGGATTCATCTGGTTAAAATCCTGACATTGCCCTCCACTTAACCAGATGATATCCTTCTTTGCGACCCACCCTGATGGTGGGTCAAGACCTCCAGCGCCCTCACAAAGGAGCGCTGGTCTTAACCAGTGGCTTTTGCCACTCTGTAACAAAACCTCCAACTACTTAAGCAGCCCACCAGCGAAGCCCCCTGTAGCGAGCACAAATGTTGCAAAATCGACCCTGGGCTCAACTAGTGTGCCAGGCCAACCAGTATGAAGACTGGTGGTCCTTTGCTATATCGCCTTCATTGGCATACCAACCCCTACAAGTCCTGAGTCCAACCTACCAACTAACCACCAATGGCTTCACCTTTAGCCCCAGGCGTCCTCGGCGTGTGCATGGCAAGTCCTGCCCAATTCCTGGGAAGCTCAGGCACTTCCGCGTTGCCCCACCCTCGCGACCCTTCGCCAACCCATCTGGGCATGCCCTGGCGAGTCCATCCCCCTTTTTGGGCGGCTATGGCACCTCCTGCGCTGCACCCCGCTAGGGTTAGTGGCTATGCAACTCATCCGCTGGTAGCCAGCTGGCCAGGTTCCCACTGGTTCCTTATAGAGAGGAGGTATGGGAGCTGGCAGCGCCAGCCACTTCAGGCGTGATCACCTGCACCTATCAGGGATCTCCTATACCATCTTCCCCACTCTAGTTGCACCAAGCTACTTCAAAAAAACAGAAAAGATTGGCAAACGAGAGATGTTTATTAGGAGGTAATGAACGATTATTTATACTACTTTCTGGTCTACTGCGCCCAAGTACTCTTTGGCTAATCAATTACTGAAAACCCATTGGCTTCTTGATGCTACAACTCTCTATCAGATCAGAAACTCTATTCATTCATACTCATAGCGATTCCCTCCAGATCTGCTCACTGATCACCAAATATAAATTAGGTCAATCCATCCTCAGCATAAGTCGCTGGTTGATCATATATAAAGTCATAAATAAATAGGAATTTGAGCATCCTTGGCATGAGTCACCGGTGCTCTGAATTAGTCAGTGGAACCATTTTGGACGAGTCATAATGGATTCATCAGTTTTCCACTGGAAACTCCCACAACGATATTCAGATGGCATTTTGGCAGTGAACACAGCTCCCACCAAACCTAAACTCAATCAAATATATAACATTAAATAGTATTGAACTAGGCGATTAGCCAGCAATTACGCCTGACTAACTGAAACCCTAATTCAGATACTATTAGAAGGATTCATCTGGTTAAAATCCTGACAATAAGTTTAACTCTTTGGAGAGTGATGAAATTATGGTAGTATAAAACTAAAGCTGAGATTCTAAAAGGTAAGTAAAGAATGTATAGTCTCAATAGCAGCTCAGACCTCCTTTGTGATATATTCTCCAAGTTGATCAAGCTTCTTCTTGTGTCTGAATGATATGTTAAAAACAAACTTTTCATATCAATATCTAAGTAAAAAGTCTTAGAAGAGGTGAAATCATTTGCTAATAATGCTAGCATTCCAGATTTTAGTCCATATAAGGCTCACATTGGTGAGATCTTTAACAATTGATGGCAATTTATACGGTACACCGTAAGAGCGCCAGAAAAGTAATGATTCCAGTTGTCACGATCAGAAAAACAGTTCTGACTGCCACAAACTTTGATATTCTTTTGGTGCACCGACAAGCAACCAAACTGGCCAACCATGTTGGGATAGGTACCCTCAGCACCCAAAAAACCCAACACTCCTCTAATCCTTGTTGGTTATGCAAATTCCTCTGGGGGAGTTGGTCCAAAACCAACCCACTCAAAAAGCTCCTTGACAGGGAAAAAGACCAACAGGTATGCGAGGTATGCTAACCCTGAAGTGACCTTTATTTTTATTTTGGATATAAAAAGGCGCTGCCATCAATAGCTTGTTTTGGGGCCACCACCAATGCTCCACGGGTAGGGAATGCTAGGGGAAATGACTTAGTATTCTTGAGTGAACTTTGGAATGGGCAGTCACGCCTTATAAAGGCAGCGCTTTACAGCCTCACTTGAGTCATTGATTAAGCTCACACAAGCTTAATCTACAACTCAGGTGAGGCACAACCCTGCACCCAAAACGACCGAACCAAAAGTACTTAAAAGTGATCCAACTCAGACTTAGAAAATCCAAGGCTGAGTCAGAATGTAATGATTGAGACAAACTCAATTGTTACACCAGTACAGATGATCCAGAAGTAGATATTTCACACAATATTTGGACAAAGTTTCTATTAGCTTATTCCATGACACTATTTGTAAACGGATTGTAGCGAGCCAAAAAGTGTTGCTGAGCGCTCATAGAGGTAACCAGGATATTTTAAACTCTGAATGTAGAGTTTGTTATATTATAGCAAAGGAGAACCTGTGGGCAATCACGAGGGTAAAAATATCTTTATATTAGAATGTGACGGTGGCTTTAGCATTTTGTATGGGAGGCCATTGGCTTTGATCCATTTAGTAGTATGTTCGTTCCTACTAGTATATATCATTTTCCATTGGTAATTTGAGGTATTGGGCTTTCCTGTCCAATTTGATAATGTGAGGTGGATGTTTAGTAATGGTCAGATAAAATAGTGTTTTGTTTTTATAAATGGATTAGTTTACATGAAACAAGTCCCTAAAACATTGACAATAGATACGTGATACTTACTAGTAATACCATTACTTATCCATTCATACATTTTGTACATGCCTCCATAACCAAGGGTAGCATAGGCCTCCATAACCACTAATGCTCTTTCTGAAGGGCGATAATAGAGTAACCAATTTATGCCTACTTTATTCCATGACTTTCCATATTCAATATCAGTATTTCAGGAGTGTTTTATAGCATCTTCTTGAAGGGCTTATCCTCATCCTAACAGGCGTTGGGAGTCATCAGGAGGTCGTGTAACCTTTCACCCTTGATGTTTTTTAAATGAAGGAAAGGCAGGTGAGATGACCATATACATAATTGTATTGAGTCTTAGCATGATGTTTAATCTTCATGTTGCAGTGCTAGTTTTTTGGGTCATTGAGACAAAATTCCTATAAGAGCTTTCATTTTCTGCAATTACTATAGCAAAGCATAGTCAGTGACAACTTTAAAGGTAGTTCCATATAGAAAAGTGAGATAGAGTTAATAATGATTACAAAGCATTTTTACTTAGCAAAACTACATATTTGTTTTGCATTGGTAATCATTTTTCTGAAACAAATTTAGGGTAATTAATGACACTTTCATCTGATTGAGCCAAAATAGTCCCCACTGCAAAATTGGAGGCACCAGAGAAGAAGCTAAAATCTGGTGATAATCAGGATGGCATAGTATATGTAGTCTTTAACAACTCTTCTAAATTCTTAATGGCCACTTTTTGTTATGATTCCCAAATGAACACTGTGCTATTATTTTAAACAAGAGGCTCACTGAGGTGTAAAGACTTTTTAGTACTAGATGGTCCCAGAGGTGTAAAGACTTTAATATAAGCTGATGATGAGTTTAAATTATGGCCAAAATAACTAAATATCGTGGAAGGTATTGGTTTAAGCGTTATTCTAATATACCTTTCACTTTATCTTAAAGATGCTATATTCCTTCTTGTGAGATGTCATGTCTATGAAATTCCATTATTTGTTGAAAAATTTACATTTAAAGGATTAATTTGATATAAATTGCGCAAGTGTACAAAATGACCTTAATGTTCAATTTATATTTTGAAAGTCTTAAAAACACTGTGATGTCATCAAGAGACAATTAGGTAAATTATCTTAGGCCTTGAAGTATGTGTTTATTACTCGGTGGAAAGATGTGGGAGCATTGCAAATTCTATCTGGGAAATGAGTGAGTCAAAAGATCCATCATTGAAAATGAGAGTGCATTTTATATTTATCTTTTAGATTGAGACATATTCCAGTACACGCTGGTCAAATCTTTAGAACTAAAAAATTGGAGTCAGAGAGTTTGGAATGAGCGTCATACTAATGTGGTATAGAATATCTATTCTCAAGAGGTTATTTAGCTATGATAATCTGTTACATCCTGATGGCCTCCCTTTCTTTTCATAATTATAAGATGGTGACCATGGTCTTTGGGTAGGTCTTAACAAAATGTAGTCTTTTAATTGTTTAAGTTTTGTTCTCATTTGGTTTCTTTGACTTTCGACTTGTGGTAAGGGCTTTGACCAAGTGGGGCTAGCATAGCCCACATTATTTGAATTGCTCCAACTTTTAGATTACCATGATCATTGTCTGATTTAGAGAAGATATCGCTAAAGCATCCATTAAAGAGTGAACATTTTATGCACTTGTGGTTTTATATAATTGAAATATGACATTGGGTGTTAAGTAAAATTAGGTTATCAGCTAGCAATCCCATATAAAATTTGAGTTCCTATGTAGTGCTATCTCATAATACTGTCTATTAGTATCAATAAATCTTTGCCTATATCAACACGTTTGTTGACCTAAATATCTAATAATGAATATAAAGAAAAATAGTGACATGCTGATTTTAGACTGGATCCAATTTTTTGGTGAGACTTTGGGTTCCTGTGGGCTATCTCCATAGATTTTTATATGGAAGAGGCAACGTTGAGAGGTTTTAGAGTGATCTTAGTACTAACCATCCATTGCTCACCAGGCTCATTCTGATTTCTTCTGTTTCATAGTAATAGTTTTATTGTTTGTGGCTACTAAGTCAGGTAGCTTTTATGTTTTGTCCTAAGGTGGAATAGTGTAAAATAGTGCAGAAGCAGGACACTAAACATACTTGAATGTTTTCTTCATGGGTTAATTATATTGCTTGAAACCAAAGGAACTTCATACAAGAGCAAGCGTAAGTTCTTCCTTTATGTTTATCATGTCATGTTATTCAAGCATAATGAGTGCAAATAAGCATATTGGAATTGTTGTTATTAAAAGCTATTGTGGGTTTTAAAGAGTCAAATTTGATAGTGTATATAGGCAAGGAGTCGTAGGCGTTGATGGAGCATATTCTATTAACCTGTTGTTCTATATTCCTTTTTATTAATCAAAGTCAGGCTCCAATTAGATCATCTAATTAAGCTTTGAAGATATGATATTGATTGATATTCCAGTACTGAAGATGGACATAACTCAAAATTTTTTAATAAAAACTTTGATCTTATTATTGTCCCTCCAAAGAAGAGAAGATTAACAAGAACTTCCTTAAGGTAAAACGTGACGTTGAGTTTCTGGGCCATCTCAGTAAACTTTTCTTTTATAGTTAACAATTTATGTACTTATTGAATAGGTTGAACCAGTAATAAAATGAATTGTCAGCATCAATGGTAGTATCAACAATTTCATGTCTTTTTAAGGACTTGAATAGATAGGTCTTTTCTGGTACAGTGGTCTCTTCAAAATTCTCAGCACCTAACTGGTCTAAGACCTAATCTCAGAAGGTTTCTAAAAAGTAGTAGCCAACATACTAAAACCCCTTTTAATGTCTTCATTGGAGATATTTGAAATACAAGTTATGTGTGCAATTGAAGTAGGATAGTCAAAAAGTAATAAAGGAACATTAGCTTGGTGTACCTGTCCCTAAGCTGACAGGTCTTTTCCCAGATCTTCCTGATCAGATTTTTTCTTGCGTTATTCTTTATCAAGATTTTCAGATTTTTTACAGCAAGTGTTTTAAGCCTCTTGGTTTTTTAAATTTTGCTCTTTAGCCGTTAGTAATCTAGGTCTTAATTGACCTTAACAAGTAGTTTCTGGCTTTTAAAATTGGCAACACCCAACAGAGCCTCTTTAAGATCCTGAACATTCTAAAATAGCAATTTAAAGAAGTGTTAGCATAACTAATGAGGGATGCTGAGAAAAGCAATTAATTGAGGCAGCCATACATCTGCAAGTGTAAGTATTGGGAGGTTAACAAAGTCTGAGTCAGTAAAGATTTTTTTCAGCAAAGGCGGCAAATGGCCCTCTACTGTTCATACATATATGCACGAATGGTAATTTACTCATATTCAAGCTCTGCTTTGACCCAAACTTATTAATATAAGCTTCCTTTGCTTTTTCTCAGGTGCAAAGACTGTCCATGTGGTACCATAACCTCTTGAGCCATTTGAACTAAGTAATAGAGGGTGTGCTATGCCTTTTTGATTATTGGTTTCCTTTCAATGCATGACTTTTATACACACAGAAACAAAGCAATGATACCTTCATCAGATGTGAACGTGTCCTAAAAGTTGGCTTAAACATACAATTTAAACACTAGTGAGGGTATATATGGCAGGGGTAGCTTTAACTGCTTGTCTTAGTGCTTTTTGGGTTATTAAGTGACGTTGGAGATCTTCATGGTAAAATTATACCAAGTGAACCCTTGAAACAAGGCAGGATGAGCGACCTTTTGAACTTATGTCACCAGATGATAAGCTTGTCATAGGTATCCAGCGACTTTTGGCCTCAGAGGAACATTATAAAATCCTTGATAGATGAGCCTATCTTGCAATAAAAAAAGTCCACAGGATTGGTAATTCTGTGCGTTAAGTCTCTAATAAGATTAGTGGAAGTCTAGGTGATCATGTCAGATTCTGGTTTTATACGCGGTTTATGCATTATCTGTTAAATGGGAGAGCAGGAGAGGTTCACCCCGTCTTTTCCCTCACCACTTACATACTTTATCCGGCAGAAAAATGTTTGTGTGGGTGTTTTTTCCAACTCCAAGTTTAAATTTTAATTTTAAATTTTATTCAAGATGGGCAGACCTGGTGACAATACTGCAACAATTAAGGGGATTTGAACTAATGGGAAAAGAGGATAAGACCTGGAAAACCTCCATGTGTGACGTATGATAGGCCAGGAACTCCGTGGACCTCCTTGCTACTTGCTATCTCAGTTCAAAGCATTGGTTCACAACGCCAACACAGTCATAATAATTTCCTACCCAAAGTTTATCTACCAGGAATAAACTTGGGAGACAGTGGTCATAGAGTACATACTCTACCATTGGTGTAGGAAATCAGCTGATTCTTACTCACTGGTGCTTTATGCCTGCTGGTCTCCCAAAAATAGTTGTAAATAAATCCAAATATAACGCTCTATTAAAAAAGGGTTTTTTATAAATTCTATTAAGAGCGTGATAAAGGGAAAAAACGACCCCCCTCAACATCTGACCATTTAGTATATAAAGTATTTCAACGGGCTAGGGGAATTTGAGGGTATGTTTGGAATAGCTTAGAATAGTCTGAACTAGGAAATATGGGTGAACAGTATATCAAAACTCAGGATACTAGCTTCAGGTTAGAGGAACAATGGAAGGGGAATTATGATTGGCAAAAATGTACCTGTGAGGTAATGATTTTATGAACTTAAGCCAATCCCAATTTGATAAGTTTCTTTCACTTTGGGGGACCCCCGCCAAGCCTATAAAAGGGGGTCCACACATAGGTGCTTTAAAGGACTTGGTTGTGGTTGGAGGGAGTACCTTCCAATGGTCACCCCAGGGTCCGTCATGTGGTCAGAGTAATCTGACTGTTCAATTTTAGGTTTATTGCCCATGCAGTATGCGAAATGGTGTACCCTAATTTTTAGGGTTCTACCAAGAATTGACTAGGGTCTTTTGGTCGATCATTTCATTATTATTGTTAAAATCGCCTTTTGATTCATCACAAACTTGTAAATGTCTAACATTTCCCCATTTCAGCTAATTTTGACCCAGGACATTCTTCCTTTGCAACTGAGAGGTCAAATGTCTGACAACTGGGGTGACCTCTCTTCCAACTCCAAGTTTTAAAGTAATAGATTTTGTGGTATACAAGGCCCTGTAGTGATAATAACTTGTAAAAAATTCTATCAAGTGTGCTTCTATGATGATTAACTTCAGGGTTTCTACAAAAATGACAGCTGCAAAATTGATAAAACTCTGCAACTATCTGATGAAATCTGATTAATTTTTCTACCACAAGTAGACCTTCAACTGAAAAGAAAGTGTTGTTAAACGGGTTCAATCAACTTTAAATAATCATTTATAGAATGTAATGGTCAGAATTGATTTGAAAGTGAACAGACTTCATCTTAGATGCTTTAGTGATTATTCCTAATGTTCAGGTTCCATATATATTCTAGAAGCGTCATATGGCAATTTCTACCCTCTAGAATCAATCTTTACCCATAAAAGGCATGACTATACCCATGGTATTTATTGTATGCATTGTGCTCAATGTACTTCCCAACAATTCTGATTCTAGTCTGGAGACAATAATGTTCCATGGCAAGAGAATACCTCATAAATACTCCTAGTAATATCCAAACAACATATTCTAATTTGATCAGATTTATCTTAGATTAATGAAAGTCACTCTTGCAGTAGAGATTTAATAATTCTTGAGTAAAAGGGATAATGAGTATTTTATAGCGCTCTGTATGATATTCTGTGGAAATTACTTTGTTATTGAACTGAGATGTTACATTTTGTAGTATCAACAGAGTAGCCAGACAGAATTATTTATTCTCGTAGAGTGCTTGTCTCATGCTCTAAATTGTGGTTCTCACTACAGGGGTACCTCGTTCAATTAATTTCCATCAACCAAATGGATTCTCTTACTGGAGGAAAATAATTAGAAAAACCATTCTCTTGTATTTTATGTCAACTCACCCAGTCCTTCCAGCTGGCTTGTGCCAAAGTAGGATGGAAAATTTTCTCCCTGTTCCAAATGATTTAATTCATCTACCTGCTCTGAGGAGCGACTACAGAAGATCAGCTAAATGTTGCTATGAGGGTTCCAGTTATTCAAACCTGAGTTAGCTGAACTTATACATTATTTATTTTGTTGATGAAACAACCAAGACTAACTTAACAGGACTATGATGAATTTCACAACATGAATTGCAATCAAGTTCTGCCTTTATGGGTAGCATCAGAAAGTTTAGGGGAATATTATGAGATTTCTGAAGTTCTTTATAAGTAATTCAAAAATGATTATTATTTATCATCATGCTCTAATTATGGAAGTCTTCCATTGGAATCAACAGAAAGTGGACACAATGCGTTCCTTATTTAGCCAAATTTAAATCCAGTTACCACGTGGTATAAAAAGCCATTGACTCAAATCATGAGCTCAGGCATCAAGTCTCCTAAAAGCTGGATGAGCTTATTGATCAGCAAAACCATAATGTGATTGATATCAATCATAAGGCTATTGATGAAAAAGGTGTCACAGCCTCCTGGTAAGTGAAGTTAATAAGTTCCAGATGGAAGCTAGAATATAATAAATGCTGCCAAAAGTTTATCAATATGAATCAGTAGAGGATCCTAGCCAATATACCCAACAAGAGATGCGGTCAGTGCCAACATATCAGAAGCACGGCTGAAGTGACCTCCACTTTCATTAGGACTACAAAAACTCCAAAGCCAACATATGGCCATGTACAATGTCATAAATTCCCTCAAGACCACTTTTGTCTCCTTGAATAATAAATTAGGTGTCATTTTAGAGGCTAAGAACAAGCTCTACCATATCACACGAGAATTAAAAGTTGTAGACAGAGATTAAATAGGTTGAGAATACTGAGCTTTGGACTTTTTTTGAGATATAAAGCAGGGTTACCACTCTGAAACAATTGAAATAATTCTCATAATGGGATTGTGAAAAATTACTGACATGTGAGTGATGCATGGAAATTGATCTGAACAATACATGTTGCCAATGCGAAGTCTAAGTCCTTTACTAATAATGAAAAAGACAATTGAAGAACACTATCTGAGGTGGAGTTGTCCAAGTTGAAATTGCTAAGCTTTACTAATCTGTGCCAGCTGCACTACCGGCACTTCCCCCTTTGACAAGCCCTTCTAGCCAGTATCAGGGAACTGCTGGGGAAACCAGAAACCCAGAACCCCACATCAGGTTTTATCAGGCTGCGTTTTAACCTTCTGCCTCCAGTATGCCCTTCCAGTCTTACGATGATTAATCCCATCAGCCTTCATAAGTTAACTGATACAAAATGTGCAGTCATTAATCAAGATTTATAGATTGATGATGCATGGAGTTGATAATTTGCTCAACGCCACCATAAAGAACAATTTCTTGGATAATTGAAGTTAAGGTTTGATCATGCCTTTCTTCCAGAGGACTGATGGAGTTATGGCAAAGTTAAGAGCGAAGTACTACGCAAATTTGGAAGTTCTGAAAAATGCTAATCTCAAGGCTGAGTTTAAGTCAATTCAGTTCTGAAAGAACAAGACTACTTGTGAGTTACCAATTATTTCTACCATGAGACCCATGTCTTATTAGGAGTCAAGGCTATGGTTGACTTTACATGACAATGCCTACCAAATGCTAACAAAAATTACCCCAACCTCCACCAGTCAATGCTGCCTGCAAAAGTTATGGAGTTATATACTCCTTCAGTTTTTGAATACCTCAAGCGGTGCAAGGTTACCTTTGAACCACTGAACATTAAATTTGCAACACCTGCACTAACCCTTGCAAGGTAACGTTAAGAGCCCCTTGGGAGCCAGCTATAAAATGCCATGAAAATATGAGCCCTTGGCAAAACCTCTCTGAAGTCATATGCTAAATTTGAAAGTCTAAAGAGCACTATGCTGCCAGATTCCCCAAGAGACGCCCCAATATTAGCTATATCTCATCCTTATGGACGAAGGTAATCAAGAAAAAGTTGTTTGACAATAGAGATGTGATACTCTATTGTTGAACAATCATCTATCACACCTCATATAAAGGACTGAACCCAACTAGTGCTTGCCGTGACCCAAAGTCAGTGAGATGAGCTTGAGAAGGAAGGACAGAGAAGTTCTTCAAACCCTACACTATGAAGCTTGCCAAACTGAACTAGTATGGAGAACCAGACAAAATAAAACGAGTTGCCTTTGTTAAAAGGAGGCAAAATAGCCCTGCCTCTCAAAGCTTTGAATACTTTTTTAAATTTAAGGGAGATTATCAAACCTATGATCAATTAAATTGACAATCTTTCTATCCATTATAAAATGTGAATTCCGATTACTTTTATGAGTGCACTTATATTGACATAAAAGTAAATAAGATCTGAGTTTGCGTGATTGTTGCCATTGGAGTGTCGGTTAGTTATCTTGAGCCACTTTTCTAAAAAATCAATAACTGCTTCTGATGTGGCTATATTCAAGTTTATGGTACTGCAGACCTAGAAAACACCATTATTGAAGGAGACTAAAGTGCTTTATCCATGAGAGTCGGATTGCTTCAAGTTTTCACCCCACTATAGTAAAACCTAGTCAGAACTACCAATTTTTGATTGGCACAATTTTCCTCAAATTTCATAGGATAGTAAACAGCTATGAAGAAAAATATCTTTAATATTCTCATTCAGATCTTGCCCCTCCATTTTTTTTGGGATGAGCGGTTCCTTTTACTAATTAAAACAATTTATCAATGTGATTTATAATGCCAGAATAATTCCTATTTGATATAAGCATTCTGGTCATCTTATTATGACCCACTTTAAACTTATCTCCAAAAGTTAGATAGATCCCTTATGTGCTTCTCCACATGTGAGCTGCTTCTAGGGGATCAACGAGTTGTAAATAAGGGTCTGACTTTAACCTCCCATGCTATTTATTTGGAGAAGTGTACTCCCCATGGGAAACATCTTAAATTGGACCTCATGCAGCAGCCAGGTTAATTGTTCCAGGGCATTAGGAGATCTGTGTGCTCCTCATTAATCTGACAGAAAAAAATTACTGTGATCAAAGTACAGAAGATTGTTTATATACAATAACTACCCTGGGATGGGGTACTGCAAATTGAGAGTATTAAAGACCTGTCAGACTTTAGCCTACCTGACGCCACGCCTAGCGCATGTGCTGATATAGCTCATACCCAACCTTTAGGCTTGATTAAAGAGCAAAAGGACCAAGACTTAGCATTACTGCAAAAACAAGCACATGTATTTGATACCAGGGATTATGTCTTGGGATGCACCAAAGGTATACTGCATCACATTAACACTGGGTAATCCCAGCTCATACATTCTCGCCACATACAGCTCATTCAAGCCAGTGAAAAAGTCATTCAGAAAGAGCTCAAAAAATCAGTATGACAAGGTATAATTGTGCCCTTCCACAGCCTCTGGGCTAACCCAGTTGTCAGGATTCTCCATTTATTAGGGGAAGCCCTGACTAGGGATTGCGACTCGCCTATAGGTGAATGCCAGATTGGGCTCCCCATTAAAACGGGTTGAGCCCAATCAAAAGTATCAGGTATCAGCCCCAGTTTATATTAATTATAATTAAATATTTGACACCGGCAACTAATGCTGAGGATGTCAAAACATCAATCAGTCTTCAGCGGAATCCCATATTGATGTTTGCACCCCAATCAATTACCCTTTTGGGATCACCAGCAAATTATGCCAAGGATGGTCCTACTCACGTTGTATTAATTATTTTATTATTTCTCTTTATCTTGTGGTTGGCAATCAATGCCAACTTTTTAACTATCTCAAATCCTTCCTTTCCCAATCTGAATCTAGCTTGAGGTCCTATAAATACCTCAAGGCAACATGAAAATAAACTTATCAATTCTTACAATCTATTTTCCTAGTTTATTTATTTAAGGCCTTGATGTCCTACTAACTCGCTGGGGGCTTTGGGGCCTTGTTTAATAGGGGCCAAGTTGGAGTTGCTCCCTCATGTCCCAACAAATTGGTGCTCTCTGCCAGGTGCCCCTGAGTTCTCAGCGAGAGCTAAATCTGAGAAAGGAAGAGGGGCGGTTGCTGTTGAAGGACTTTGTCACGAGGCTTACCCTGGGCCTAAGCAACCCAGTAGGTATGACCTGGCCTGGCCCTTGATCTGCTGATTTGGCGGTTAAGCCAGGTTGGAAGCAGTAGGGTCAGTGAGAGAATCCCCCCGGATGGTATGATTCTGATACTGGGCAGACATGCAAGGTTACCCTGGCCTCTGCCCCAAGAGTGCAAGCCAGGGTGAGGGGGGACTAAGGGCCCCCGAAACTAGCCTGGACAGCCAAGCCCAGGTTACCAGGGTTCAATCACCGATGCCAGCTTTTACACCAATGCAGGGCCCAGTCCTGATGCTGGGTGTCACCCCCAATTCTGGGACCTCTTCCAGATGCCAGCTCTAGTACCATTGCCAGGTGTCATCCCAATACTGGGACCTCTTCCTGATGATGGCTCCAGTGCCAATGCTGGGTATCTTCCCTGATGCCAGCTCCAGCGCCAATGCTGGGTCCTATCCCCAATGCCAAGACCTCTTCTCAATACCAGGTGTCAACCCCAATGCCAGCTCTCATGCTGATGACCCTGCCTTGGCTTTGACCCCTAGCTGAGGCTTGGATGGGGTTCTGTTGGGATTATCCTTTTATTGGAGGAAGCCCCAACTAGGGGTCACAACTCGCTTATGGGAAAATGACAGATTGGGCTCCACAACAACTTAGGATGAGCCTGATCTGAACTATTGGGGAATAACACCTATAATATTAGCTATTGTTAAATATTTGACACTGGTGACTAATTCTGAGGATGTCAAAACATCAATTGAGTTGCAGCGGAATTCCATCTCAGCGCTTGCACCTCAATCAATTACCATTTTAGGCTCACTAGTGAATTATGACAAGGATGGTTCCACTCTCTTGTATTAATTATATTATTATTGATTTTTATCTCGCCGTTGAAAATCAATGCTGACGTTTTCCCAATCCTGATTCGTCCTTTCTCAATCCAATTCTAGCCTCAAAATCTTATAAATACCTTGAGGCATTATTTGAAAAAAACCTACCATTCCTTGCAATATTTTTTCCTAGTTTAGCTTTAAGTTAGGCCTTGATGGCCTATTAACCTGCTGGGGGCTTTAGGGACCTGAATTAATAGTGGCAGGTTGGAGTCGCCCTGCGTCCCAACATCAGTACTTATTATTAAGAAGAAAGGCATCTCCAACTGATTCATGATCACTTATTATCAATAAAATATTTTTAATATAAAAGACTCTTATCCTCTACCATGTGTAGATGACGCTTTTTAGGTTTTTTTGTTTCCTTGAAGATCAGAACCTTTGAAGGCTACTTTATTATTAGTTGAATGTAGCTCCAGCGGGATCTCTTAGGGTTGTTCACCCTTAGGCAGTCTATCAACAGTAATATGTCGTTGAGGCAGTATCTGTTCACTTTGAACAGGCAGAATATCTGTATGAATATAGGCAAGGATCACTAGTGATAAAAATTAGGTAAAACTGAAGGTAACTTTATTGATTAGAAGTGAGGATATTTATAAGGTTATGCAAGATTTCGAATCACTTAGGATAAACCTTGCTAGAGAATTGGGTTAAAGTCAGGAATGTAAATCTCCTAATTGTCATAGCGGAATGAAAAGGCTTTCAGTGTACTCAGTCCTTCTGGGTTGTAGCGGAAATTTCCAGTGACCTTTAAAAGGTAAGATCTTTGTAAGGGAATTAGCGCCTTTGTCAGGTAAATTTGCGGATTCAGGAAATAATTGGATTTTAAAGCTCTTTCAGGGGCTCATTATCCATATAATTTTATATCTCTCACATTGGTAGAGCTACACCGGTCATGTTGCAAATCAGTATGCGTTTAATTCACCCATATTAGAACGATTTAAATTATACTGACAATGACCATCAAGATCTTTCTGAGGAGGGACAAGATTTTAAAGAAATCTGGAATGAAGATTTATGACAGAGCCTAATTTAACAGAGACAATTGAATATTCTGGTCCTCATCAATAGATCACTTGGTAAGGGCCTAACTATAGAGTGTCAAGTTTGTGGACCCATCCTCCAAATTTGTGATAGTAGAACAGAATGAGGTTTCCTAATTGATATTTGACAAAATCAGTTTCTGGGCATTGCTTCGTTCAGCTTTTCGCCTAGTCATAGTTCCCATGGACGTAGCAGCTAAAGTTTTTAGCCTGAACGATTCATTGCCCAGTCTTCGCATCATAAGGTCAATAGTATCAGGAATATAGGTGTCTAATATGAGCTGTATGCTTGAGGGCAGAATAAGCTATTGTCCATAAAGGGCTCTAAAAAGGGACATCTGAATAATTTGGTGGTAACTGACTCCGTATGCTAGTAAAGCTGCTGGCAGGTATTCATTCCATCATGAAGGTTCAGATTGAGCCATCTTTTGGAGGATGGTGACTAGTGAGCTATTCGCCCGTTCTCCAGCTACATTGGTAGTGGGATGGTATGATGTCGTAAAAGAGTAATAGGTGCACATCATCAAATTGAGATTGGACTACTTGGGAAACAAAGTTGGTACCATATTAGATAGCAGCACCTTGAGACTTCAGTGATGAGTGAAGACCAATTTTAGTAAGAAGAATGCAGTTGCCTTGGAAATGGGCGAGGCTATGGAGATGGCCTCCACTTATTTTTAAAAGTGGTCAACTTCTAAGATGATGTAGCAATGGCCATACATCGCCGTAGGCAAAGAGCCAATAACATCAATATTAACTATGGTGAACAGGGTCATGGGACTCGCGACCTATTGTTGATATATCAGACCTAGAGGCTTCTGGTTAATGTACATGAAGAAGGTATTGATGACATCTTGAATAATCTCAATCAACCTATCCCAGTAATAACGCTTTTTTACAATTAAAGGTGTTTCTAACCATTCCATGGCCCACGCTTATATGGGACTCCAGAGAGGACCTTGTTATGGCAAAGGTCAGACATATGGCAACCAAGATGTCACAACTTGTTTATACAACAGTCCAAATTAATCTGTGTCTGCTCAACCAAATTCTTTAGTTGGCGTTGGACCACTGGGGGTTCTTGACTCCAAATCTCAGTTTTTGCAATTAGTTTGTAGATCCATCCTCTTCTGAAGCATAGAGTGTTAGTATGGGTAGTTAAGATAATCCGTTTGCATTTTGATGCAACATTCCAGTGGGGTAAACTATTGAAAAATCGTGACTATGAAGTTTAAGGGCCCAACAGGCTAATCACCATCAGGATCTTATTTGTGTAGCCTCCACAGGGAGGCGTGGTCCATTACTATTCTAAAATGGCTCCTATACAGGAAGGGACGAAAGTGTTTGATGGCAGAAGGACAGTCAGACACTCATGTTCAGTTATGCTTTAGTTTCTTTACGCTCAAGTTAAAGTCTTAACGAAGTATTCATATAGGGTGGTCAAATTGATTTACATCATATTGAGCTAGAATGGCCCCTCAGCCATGTTGCAAGCGTCAGTAAAAAGGATGAAAGGTTTGTCAAACTTGGGGTGTACTAATACAGGAGCTGTGACTGGAGCCTTCCTTAAAGATTGAAAGACTGCTGTTGGGTTTCTTCCCATTGGAACGGGACTTCTTTATGAAGCGTATAAGTTAGTGGGTCAGAAAATTCAGCGAAATGAGGGATAAATTTTCAGTAATAACTGAACATTCCTAGAAAGATCTGTATAAAGTAAACTACTCAACTATGTCATCTTTTCAATAGCGATCACTTTTTCAGGTAGTGGCGAGATTCCCTCTCATATAACCTTTTGCCCAAGAAATTCCATTTTGGTCGGAGAACAAGTATTTGATGGGCTTTAACTTCAGTGAAGCAGAGAATAGACATTCAAACAACTACTTTGGATAGTTTAGATGTTGATTGAAAGTATGGGAGAATACTGTCATATCATCTAAATAAACTAGTACACACAACATCTTCATATCCACCAGTAGGCTTTCCTCGCCCTCTTAAACTTGACTGGGGCTTTGCATAGCCCTTGAGGCATATGGATGGGCTCAAAATAACCTTCACTTGTTATAAGGGCGCATTTCTCCTTATCATCTAGCGCAAGCTAAATCTTCCAATACCCACAGGCGAGATCCATTGCTTTGAAAGCTGAGATCCTGCTAAGAGTCATAATTAATATCAATTCAGGGTAGCGGGTAGCTGTTCTTTTAAGTAATGGCATTTAGCTGGCGGTTAGGCATTACAACCTGATACCCTCCATCCTTTTTCTTCACAAGCAACAATGGCGAGGCCAAGAACTTTTTGATGGGTTTATTATTCTGGCGTCCAGGAGTTGTTTTAGTTTTTTGTGAACTGGGCTTCTTTGACCTTAGACTTTCAATATGGTTGAGCGCAGATTGGAGGTGCGTCTCCAGAAAGCACCTTGTGCCACACCCCTTCATTATTCTAAAATCATTTGGACCATGGAAAAAATATCAGCATACTCCTCAATCAAAGCAACCCCCTGTCGCTGTTGCTCAGAGGAGAGGTTTTACCTATCTCCCCTTCAACTTGAGCTATTGTGGTGCTCTAATCAATACCTAAAACACGCAACATTCCACACTCATGGATTGACTTGACTTTCTCAGAGGTTAGAGAACTGACATATGTAAAAGGTTAGTTTCAAATTATCTGCATCAGTTGATCAGTAAAGTTAGCTATTAAGGTAGCTAGAGGCCTTAGTAAACAGGATCCAACAACCCATGGCAGGTGAAAAGTTCCTGGGTAGCCAAATTTGGATCCCCACGAATCTCCAGGTGATGGCTGGTGAATTGAATTTGGAGCCTAGTATCCACTATAATATGTGATTTTAAAGATCTGTCATGCAGCTTATTGTATAAACAAGCATATCATTCTGGGCTTCTGCGCTGGATGGGGTAATTAAGCCTTCAGTTCAACTACTCAATATTCTAGCCATTCAATGCAGTTTGGGTGTTCTAGTAAACAACTACTAGGCTTTCTCTTTCCTTTTTCCTTAGGAATATTTTTCATGACTAAGGGGATTCGATACCTTAAATTAGAAAATTATAAGACCTTTTGATGTATTTGGGTTTTTTAATTCAACCAGAAATTGGGGGCTTATGTTAAGGTCCTATCTATTATTCCCTAGCACAACTTCCAAGGCCGTCAAAACCATAGATCTGAACTAAAGTGTTAAGGATTAGTAGGCGCCCAGAGCTTGTCTGATGCGGTTTTGCAGTTCTGTAATTTGAAGTGTGTGGTTCTTATCTGAAGAGATTTTTATCCATTTTACTAGTTGGGAAAATATGACGTATATTTGGAGATCCAATATCAACTATGGCCAGTTTTTTTCACTTTGTGAGTGATACTTTAAAAGTGACCCTGGTACCAAAATAAGTGATTGAGAAAATTGATTTTATCATAGAAAGAGGTCCCAAAAGGGCATAGTAAAAAGAAGGTAAGCCTTTATTTGAAATCAGCGAGTCTTAAACTTCAAGCTTGTCAAATTTTAATAGAATGTAACATTCAGTGTGCAGAGCGGTGGTAGATTGATGTTGAGGCGTGGCATTGTCAGCAGAGGGTGCCTCATGCTCTAAATTGACTCTACTTTTCCTGCCACTCAGCTTGTTTATTTCAGAAGGAGCTTTAATCATGGCCAAAAATTTCAAAATAAGAGCAATGATCACAGCGGGTTTAGATCTCTGGAATCGTCCAACTGCATGAATGCAATGTCAGTTCCCTTTAGTAGATGGTTTTTGAACTTCCAGCTCCGGCAACTCCATTAAATATTACAAGATATTTAGAATAGACTTGTAAATCTTCTAGGCATTCAGGAATTAAGCACAAGGCTAGAACTGTGCTTGTATGCGGAGAGGATGATGGCAATGGCATCATCTAGGTTGACTCGATCACAGGCTGCAATAGCCTGGGCTTCATAGCAAAACCATTTGACAAAAATGAGGTTGGTTTCCCCATATCAGGGTCAGAATTGCATAAAAGCCTGTTTGTGGTTAGAATGGGAGAGGGTACTTCTGAATTTATGATAAGTGCATCCTTTATAGCTGCTCAAGTGGTACACATCTTGAAATATGGCATCATGATTTTGAGCTTTACCATTCAGACAGTTAGAATGTGTTGACATTTCTGATGATCCATAGCTAGTTCCATGGCACCAACTTACATAAAGAGATAGAACTAAATATTACAAGTCCTGGGCAAGTATCTCTCCTTGAGCTATGTTTAAAATATTCAAATGATTCAGAGAGGCCGCGGAAATTTGGTGAAGGTGGTCTCTCAGATTCAGTGGGTTCCATGATACCTATGTCAGTATGAGGAATAGCCTTGTCGAATTGTCAGTGAAATTCATCCATATCTTCCTGGAGAGAGGTGTAACAGTCATTAACATTTGTAAGTGGGGTCTTGGTGTCTAGAAATCAATGGAGCTTTCAACTTTGGTGGATTTAAAGGCCAATTGAGCAGAGAGAGTACCTTGTTTAGCCTCAATAATTTGGAGCTTAGCATTTATCCAATAAAGTTTGCGGTTCACTAAGTCATGGGAGTCAATCAGTTTATAACAGGTTACAGCCATTTTCACATATTTATTGTTTAAGGAGACGGTTTTATCCACATCATATTGTAGTTCCTCAATAGTCATCTCTGCTCCTCGGGCAAAGTAATAGTTTTCAATCAAGAGCCTTGATATGGGCTTCATAGCTTTCATCAAATGAATGCCCAACAGGTGGAGAGGACCCAGGAGGACCACAAAGACCTTCAGTCTCAGAGGGTCCATGCTCTCCTTTATTCCCATTGGGTCAAGTTTCACTGTGGGTCCTATTTAAAATAATAGCTTCCTATTTTGGTGGCATAGTGGTTTAATTGGCCAACTTGTGAATCTGAGTGGTTATGACGATTTGGGAATCAGCAGTATGGCGATTCTTGGAGATGTGGCCAATGAGATTAGACAAAGCCCTATCCACTTGTTGGTCCATGTCAGTAGCTTCATGGATTGTTCGCTGAGAAATCACATCCTGCAGGTAATGGATAACTCCAATGCTGATCTGGGCCAAATGACATTGAATTTCGTTGATCTCCCAACGATTGTCCACAATGGCCTTGTGATTGTCTTGACCAAACTTGACGCGGCTTCATACAACATAAGAAGCCAAACGTGAATTTGATGATACAGTCTGAGTTGCCATTAATATACAGGTGTTTTAGTTCAAGAAACTGCATTTTGTAGTGTAAAGTAGGGTGAACAAACAACTATAATAGGTTTTCTTCTGGGCTACACCTACTTCTTTGCTTTGGAGATTGGGTGAGGAATAAAGATTCAGACTGCTAGCAATTTTTTCAGAGTTGCTACGGCTGGTTCTCCACCAGAGGGAATATTTCAATACAGAATGCTGAGAAAGTGTCGGCGACATTGATGGCCTGAATTTCTTTAAAATATATCCACCCTGAGCTGAAATAATAAGGGTAATGGTCGCGTTGATTAAATCTCTCAGATATGAGGTAAAGGCATATCTTGATTATTGGTAATGTCTCATCAGGTCAAGCTCTGGTTCTCCTCCATGCTGGTAGGGATGTTGTTGCTGGAATTGTTCATATAGAAATAGGTCTTCACCAGGTAGTCTCATAAGGACTATTAGGGAGCGCAAGTTTTTTTTTTTCTTTGAAGGTCATGACCTTCAAAGGCTTCTTGTTTATTAGTTGAATGTAGCTCCAACGGAAATCACATAGGGTTGTACATCCCTAAGGCAGTTTCTCAACGAATAGCATCATTGAGGAAATCTCTGTTCACCTTTAACAGGAAGGATCACTGTATGATTACAGACAAAAATCTCTAGTGATAAAAACTAGGCAAAACTGAAGGTATCTATTGGACAGAAATTGAGGATATTTATAGGGCCATGTGAGATTCAGGAATTCTAAGGTAAAACTTGCGAAAGAATTGGGATAAAGTTGGGTATGGAGATCTTCTGATCAACACAACATAATGCAAAGACTTTCATAGTACTTAGTCATTCTGGGTCATGACAGAAGTTTCTGGTAACTTCTGAAAGGCAATATCTTTTCCAAGTGAATCAGCGTCTTTTCCAGGTAAATTGGCGGATATAGGAAAGGTTTAGGATTTTGAAAGCTCTTTCATAAGTGAATGTCCTTATTGATTTTTTATCAGTAAAATTTTTGGAGCTCCACAGGCTATGTTGTGAATCATTACACATTCAAATCTCACCTATATCAACACAATTTTCATTATTTCTGACAATGCTCTTGATCAGCTAGGAGATGTCAAGTACTTTAATGCCATGGATCTCATCAGCAGCTATTGGAAAATCGATTTATCCAAGGATGACAAGAAAAGTGCACTACTATCCCTTCCCAATGGCTATAACAACTTACTCGCATGC
Source organism: Massospora cicadina (assembly GCA_022478985.1). NCBI lineage: Eukaryota > Fungi > Entomophthoromycota > Entomophthoromycetes > Entomophthorales > Entomophthoraceae > Massospora > Massospora cicadina. The sequence goes on along the minus strand of JAKSZP010015848.1, from coordinate 100,737 downwards.
CCAAAGGGCTATGCAACGCACTGTTAACCTTACAAAGAGCCAGGAACACAATATAAGGTTTAAAGGTGAGCTTTGTCCTAGACACCTTGAAAAGATCAACCTCTTTTCATGCACCTTTACCCAGCATCTGTCCCAAATAAAGAGATCTTTAATTGTAAGTTGCTAAGGCTCAACTTAACATTAAACCCAGCAAAAATAAGTTTTCATGAAAAAAGATGGAGTACCTGGTCACATCACTGATACTCAAGCGAAAAACCACAGACTCAGAAGATCAAGGCTGTAACTGAATGAAAGTAAAAAGAACAAATGGGACGTACAAGTATTTTTAGATATTATGGGATACTACTGCCAGTCCATAAAAAGATTCGCTCAGATGGCTGAGCCCATATTTCACCTACTCTGAAGTGCAGAATTTTCTTTGGTTTCCCAATTGTGACATTGCTTTTTATATGTTAAAGGTGACGCTAACTCAAGCTTTTGTTCTATAAATAACAGACTTTGAGGTGGCTTTTAACTATTAAATCCAATGCTTCATTAACAGCTGTCAGGGCTGTGCTCTCTCATCAGGATGAACAAGAAGAGGAGCACCCAGTAGCTTTCCTGTAGTCGCTCCCTTAACAAACAGGAAAGAAATTATATGATAATAGAACATGAATATATAGCCATTGTTTTTGCATGTAAACAATTCCATGTTCATATTAATGGCAAAAAAATATAAGTAGTTACTGATCACGCCTCTTTGCGGTGGCTGCATAACCTTTAAAGATCCTGAAGGTCAGCCGTAAAGTTGGGCGTTTAAGCTACAGGATTATTACTAAGAGGCTATACATTAATCAATGTCTTCTCATCAAAATGCTGATGTACTTTCCCAGCTACCATCGTTTCTGCGTTGATTCTGTACGCTGACCAGTTATTTAAGAAAAATGAAAGCCCATAAATATGATTGCTAACAATATTCTTAGAAATACTTTAGTTCAATCAATGAAGAATGCCCCAGTCTGAAATAGGTAATCTATTAAAAATTGATATTGATGGCAGAAGGCAACTATAACCTGCGCCTTCCAAACAAACGTTGTTCATTATGAAAGCTCGTTACTTCTTTGGGCATGGAGGACTAGTTAAGAAGCTAAACAGATCCAACAGAGTTGCTATTGGTCGTTGATGAGGGGTGATTTAAAGGACATCATAAAAAGTGTCATGAGTACCAACCACAAAATCCTTTGTTGTCTTAAACCACTTAACAGATGACTAAGCTCAACTGGGTGTGACACACCACCTTGATTGACGTTATCAGTTTCTACCAGTCAGCAATTTCAGCCATCAGTATAATATTGTGGCCATTGACCACTTGGCCAAGTGGGTTGAAGCTAAGCCTTTATATAACATCAGAGCAGGAACCACAGCCAGGTTTTTCATGGAAAATATCATTCTCAGGCACAAGCGTCCTCAGTTTATCCTGAAGGAAAACACCACCATTTTAACTTCAAAAAAGATTTTGAAACGGAAATGACTTATGGGAATTAGGGGTATTTCTGTCTCACACCATCCAGAGACCAATGGAACTATTGAGAGGGCTAAAAGAACTTTAGAGCGAACCCTCAATAAGCTTACTGCGTCTTTCATTTCTCAATCTACCCTCTATGTCAATTTTGCTGTTTTTACCTACAGCATCAGATAACATAGTGCTACTGAGTTCTCCCCTTACTAATTATTGTTTAGTCTTCAGCCCACCTTACCCCATATTATACTCCATTGTCAAGGATGAAAATGGAGTCAAACCTGAAGAATAATTCGATCAACTAGTCAAGGCACTAATAAATGATCAGACCAAGGCTTATGGGTCTGACTTATTTAGAAATAATAAAAAGTAAGAAAGGATGTGTCAAAGGAATGTCTGTAGCTCTCACGTTACCATAGAGATTGTGCAGGGTGCACTGCCACACCGCTAGGGAACTAGTTGTTATCAAGATGGTAAACTGGGCACCGCTGAGGATTCCAGAACAGAGAGGACCCATGGAAAGGGCGCACAACATGGAATATAGTAGTAAGCAACCAATAAGCCACAAAACTTGCCTTGACCACAAAGGGGAGTCTGTAGCCAATTGGGGATCTCTGCAGGAGAGCTTAAGTGCCTCAATCTGGAGAGGACCAGGGCTGCCCAGAAGTGCACCAGATTTGATAGATATTTGGGTAGAAAAAAAATGATCAACGTTGGCGGAGACTTCCTCAAGGATGTCCATGCACAGGTTCGCCCAAGGAACTATTTTAAAAAATGTAAAGATAACCAGGTATTTTTATTAGGAAGTTGACCAACGAGGAAGGTTGGTCTTGAGGAAACATACTAAAACAATTGGGGGATCTTTAATTGGTGTAAGTGGTGCTAAGCCTTAGTGCACCAATAGGCACATGCAGCAATCAGCCAAAGTAATATAGATCGAGATTGACCAAACTCAAGTTATTGATTGTAGGCACAGCTGACATAATTTAAAAATTCAAAAATCGAATGTTTCCTGAATTATCTTTTGCTGAGCAACTAAACCAAACCATCACTGTTAAATTTATAGCTAGTACATTTTAACGCCCTTGACTTAAAGCAGGGCTGAGCAACACACACATCCCTTAGACCAACCTTGGAATATCCGCTTAAATTTAGCGTTGGTACAGGATATGTTTGAGGTCAAAAAGCCTGCTAACTTAGCTTTTTGGCCTCCTGACGACCAGCTTTATACTTAAAATTGTATCCTCATCATGTCATCAAGCCATGACATTACCCTTTCGTTCTTTTAAGGGGTTCACCCTTAAGGGGCTTTCGCCAGGGAAAGTTCTTGTGGGCTGGGTCCAACTTCATAGTGGCGATGGTTTTCTAAGAATTGGGTCCTGCGGCATTGGGTACTGCTCGTGGAAAACTTTGATCAGATCCTGGGAATGTGCACAGCCACGCGCTGGTACCCAACTGTTTTCCGCTGCATTGATTCACTTCAAGTATACTTGGTTCTCAATCCTTCTTCTGACTCTTTGTGAGGCTACAATCTCCTCCACTTCCCACTCCAGCGCCCCACCATGAGATAAGCCTCTGGAGTCTTAGTTGGGGGCCCTCAAAAAACGTAAGCTTTCTTTCATGGAAGACCAAAAAGATTCCAGAATGAGGGGGTTGATCCAACTATTATGAGGCCTGGCTCACCTTTCTGACAACATGGTAAGGCCCAATACTCTTGAATACCAGTTTTTTGCATGGTTGCTTGATGGGGGATGTTTTTAGAATCCAGCATCACGAGATGTCCTTCCTTTTACGCAGGGCCTACTCATCTCTTCCAATGCATGAGCTCCTTATAAGCTTGCATAGCTGCATCCAAGTTTGTGCTGACCCCCTTGTGTAATTTCTTGATCATTTTTTAAAAGTCCACCACTGTTTCCACTTGGATCCACAACAGGACTCCATGATGAAGGCGAGGTTGAAGACATAGTTGGCAAAGAACAGGGAACAATCAATTGATGCATGTTGGGCGTTGTTATAGCTGAATTGGGCCATGGGGAGTGTCAGAATTCTTACCCAAACAGTAGATTTGGATGTGTTGGCTATTGGGAAATAATCCCAATTTGACAATATAACCCAGACTCCTGTCAGAATAATACCTGAAGAAATTCTATGACTCTCAAAGTCGGGGATTGACCTTGACTTATGCGGTCAAATAATGATACTTTAAAGCTACCTAACCTTGGGGTTCAAACCTGATCCATGCGATGAGCGCAGCATATTCAACCAAAATAATTGGGCTGCTGCCAAATCCCTAGCTCATTTATGTTTATAGATATAAGTTCTGGTCGTTTGGATTTTCTCTGAGACACCTCCCTGATTTCCCTTTTGTTGCTGCTATTAAGCTAATAAACTTTACTTTTTTCCTCCTTTTCACAATCTTAATAGTAAATGTATATTTATTAAATTTTCCTCACTAGCCCTTGTAGCTGGTATAAAGACTTGCTTTACTAAGAAGAAGAAAAGTATTCATCCATCATCCTTGGGCTTCAGGTCACCTGGCCTCAAACAAATAAGGGCTACATGGTATCACTCCCCAAAATCCTGACAAAAACTGGTGCTCCCTGCCAGGTTCGCCCCAAGCTCATGGTGAATTTTATAATAATAAAAACCAAAAATAAAAAATCAACCATGGACAATAATGATTTGAACTTGGAAAACTCTCCAGATCGCGAAGCCACCCATCTCAGCAACTGGCCAATATATATGCGTGTAGGAGATCCAGCATCCAACCACAATATTCACTTCTCCCTGTCAATGGAAGTGACCCTCCATGCTTAATCCGCCAAACAGTATAACTTACATTTATCAGATTTCGGAAAGAAGCTCTCTGGCTTCTCTTTATCTGGGGCCTTTGTCCATGGATGCCAGGCCAGTCAAATGATGAGATCTTACCATGCCAGCCCCTATGATGATAGTAGATCAAAGTTCTTCGCTTGATATAGAACAGGTTGGAGCTGGATGTACGGAATGCTACCTACGTCACTTGGTACATCCCACCATGTACCATATACTTCAAGTAGCGGGGTTCTATCATCAGGAACTACTACGCCACTTGCATTTATTGGAGACAATACACTCTCAGCTCCTTCAATTCTATCAATCTGCCTCACAGTTTGACAATGAAAACCAAAATGCAATAGTGGAAAATTGGCAGATTATTAATGAGATACAAGATGTGCTAACACCCTAAATCAAGGAGCTATAATTTTTGCTTGAATGGAACTCACTACTTGTTTTAGTCAACTAGAGGTCATTATTCATAACCAGGTAGTAGATTGGACCTGAAAATTACAATATGAATTTGGTAATTTTATTACATCTGTGGACAAACGCCTCCAATCGTTGAAAAAGATCTAAAAATTATGGGATGCCCAGAATAGTCTCCATACTTCAGAGCCTCAAGGAGTACCTGGTGAAGGGGGACCCCCTTGTTGTGATGGACAGGATGGTGAACGAGGACCCCCTGGTTGTGATGGACATGATGGTGGACGGGGACCACCTGGGTCTAGAGGACCTCCAGACCCAGTGCTGACCCAGGAATTCATGACAAACGCCTTAGGTAAATTCAACAAATAAAAACCTTGGTGTCCAATTAAGACTCGTCGCCCAAGGAGCCTAAATCACTCATGAGGGATTTACCCTCTCCACCAACGATTTATTACCTGCTCATCACAAATGATTTAGACCTTGGCAACCCTACTTGCTGTGGTCCATGGATTGGAGCAATTAGTGCTCCCCACCAAACAACATCCCAAACTCCAAGCCACCAATACCATTTTAAAAGTGAAGTACGCCAATTAAACTGACTAGTTGCCACGAAGTTGGCTCTTAGTGCTGCTCATAAATGAGTAGATTTAATCATCGACGATATTAACGACCTGTGGAGTCAAGTGGATGTGCTTCAACCTCAAGCATATTTCCAAGGTACCACCTCTATATTAGGTAAAAGCACTGTCCCCATATTTGTTATGTCATTGAGCCTCTAATCCCCAAATGGTACATTTAAATCTCTGTTCAAAGAAAATCATGTCTCAAGATGGGAAGTATTTTCTCTTTCTTATATTGCTATGAAAGCTCTATGGAGGAAGCAACCGATCATCAATGACTTAAACACTTGAAAACTGTCTTAGTCGCAAGGCTCATGTTTATTATGGTCCCCCATATCATGTATAGCCTTATTGGACTAACGCCAAGGTTGCCTTGCTCCAGGAATTTGGGAGCGACTTAACCCTATCCAACCAAAAACAGATCTTCATGGGCATCAGCCTTAATTGGGGGAAACTATAAGCGAATCTGCCCACCATTTTTACCTTGGACTTTAAACTCTGGTCGCAGGAATTGTCTTGCATAAGATGATGCCATCATCGCCTCTTTTATGTCATTTAAAAATATACCTGATATCCTACTTTATCTAAAAGCGGTGAAACACAATTTGACGACCCTCCTCCATACTAAAGAAGCTATTTTGGAAATTCCACCCAAACTGCAAAAAATCGTTGAGCCACCTCGTTTTAACAACAATAAGCCCCAGTCCCAAGTGTTATCTGTTACTCCCCCAATTCGCCTACACCCAAATTTTTACTGCACCCATTGCAAGAGAACCAACCACACTGTGGACTTTTGTTATGTACTTCAACATAAGTTGGTAAAAGACCAGTAAGTATAGGGCAAGAGGCTCCCTATGCTGCCGTAAATCCTGTGCCTAAAGACTCATGTTCTAATTCTAGCTGTATCCCCAGCACTTCTGGTTGTTTTGTGTTAGATGCCCCTGCAGAAGTTGAGTTACCTCTTTCTATTCAAGAAAATAAAAATTCTCCAGCTTTCTTACTTTTTTGTTAGTCAGTTACCTAAACAAATCTTTGCAGTCAACTCTTCTATGGAAAGCCAAGCATTGGCAGATAAAGCTTTTAATTTCAATGAACAGCTTTAATCTTGGCCTCAGCAGAAATCTCCACTTGCTTCACTGCAAATCACTACTGACAGTCTACTAGCTGTTAATTCCCTGTTTGGAACTTTGTTGGTTCAAGTTGAGGTAGTTGTACATAAAGTTAAAGTCCTGACAATAATTGAAACCAGTTCTCTGGTTAATATTATTTCCTCCTAACTTATCCAAAAGATAAAAATGGCGCCAGACTTGATCCATGACGCTGAATATGGGACGGCAGATAGTCAGTCTACTAAGGCGTTTGGAGTGTACTCTGCCTTACCCCTTCGATTTGGGAACTACAATTTCTGCCCCTGTCATTGCGCTAGAAAATGATACTTATGAGTTTCTTATTGAGGTTCAATTGATGCGGGTATTTAAGTGCATCATTAACCATAAGGAAAAGTACCTATTCCTACAAGGGTATTAAATTCCATTAATATTTGAACACCCCATCAAAAGTAAAAGAGCCTCAAAAAACGGACATGTCTTCTCAAATAGCCCTCCTCTATTTGTAATGTTGAATACCAAGTCTTAGGGGAAAAACTATGTTACCCTAGAGGCTGTGGATGCTGAAGAGGGGATCCTTCTGTGTACCCTCATCTATCACAATACCCTCTGGATCACAAGTTAATGTGTATATGGGGATTTAAATTTTCATAGCTCCTGATCAAATTTTAGAGCTTAGTAGACATTTAAGCCCTTCTATCAAGGAAGCATAGACCTTCCCAGGAATTTTGGATCCTGTCTATGGGAAATCTATCTCTATTATATTGGGAAATCTATCCACTGAAACCCTCAACGTCCCTCATCATGCCTCTATTGCCTTTTTAAAACTATGTTTCATCGGAATATTGCTGATGTGAGTTGTTTTGGATCATTACAAGATTTAGAGTTTGATCCCCTACCTCCCATAGCTCTGGTTGAGCGTATAATTGGGGACAATCTCACCCCTAACGTACGCCATTATCTCAAAAACCTCCTGGAGGAGTATTGCGATATTTTCTTGGGACCAAGTGACTATAGGAAAATGTCTGGGATAAATAATCAAATTTAAACGGAGGCTCACCCTTCATTTAAACTTGACTATACTGAAAATCTAAAGTGGAGGAGGCTCAAGTAGCCTTAGAGTTACAGCAACTGTTGAAGGCCGGTTTACTAGTGCCTTCTAAAAGCCCATGGGCTTCCCCACTCTTATTAATTTGGAAGAAAAATGGTGGCCACCATGTCATCATGGATTATCGCTGCCTCAATTACATCACTTGCAAAGACAGCTATTACTTGCCGCGTATAGATGACTCCTTATGTTTGATGTTAGGGTCCCAATATTTCTCAACTGAGGATCTTGCCAGTGGGTATTTGTAGGTAGATCTGCCCCCATAAGATCATTAAAAATGTGCGCTCATCACAAGTGAAGGATTATTCAAGCCCACTCGAATGCCACATTGGTTGTGTAAAGCCCCTGCTACCTTCCAACCCGCCATGGACAAACTATCAGGCAATTTAAAACGCTCCTGCATACTATTATATCTCGACAGTATTACCATTTTTTGAGAAACTTTACCAAACATCTAGATCACCTCAGGCAAGTCATTCAGCGGTTATGGCAATTGTCATTAAAACTAAATCCATCAAAATGCTCTTTCTTTCAGAGTGAGATGGATTTTTTTTTAAGTCATAAGGTCAGTAAAGCTGTAATATCCACGATGGATGATAAGGTCTTGGCCACTGCTAAGATGACCCCCCTAAATCTCTCCAAGACGTACAAAATTTCCTATGGATGGTGGGATACTATCACAAATTTATCCACTTTATAGACACCTCCAAGCCTCTGGCGTATCTACTGAAAAAAGGGATACCCTTTCAATGGAAAAAGAGCAACAGCAGGATTTTGATCTGCTACGAGTCTCTCTCCCACTCTCCGGTACTTATTCACCAAAACTTTGTTAAAATCTTTCTCCTCTTTTAAGATTCTAGTGATATCGCCATTGGGGTTATACTATCTCAACATGACAAAAATTTAGTGGACCAACCCATTGCTTACTACAGCAAGACTTATCTAAAGCAAATTTATTTATAGCATTATGAAACGCCTATGCTTGGAGGTCCTACTGGCTATTAATAATTTCCGTCCTTATTTATATGGGAAGAATTTAAACATTATTACCAATCACGCTTCATTACAATTGCTACAGCAAACGAAGGACCCCAATGGGAGATTAGCTCAATGGGCGTTAAAACTTCAAAACTATGACTTTTCTATCATCCACTGACCAGGGACTCTCCACAAAAATGCAGATTTGCCTATCTCAGCTTCCCATATTAACATTAACGGACCCTGTAGAGGATCAGCTCTACAAACTCATAACCCAACCGCATATATGTAAAATGAATCCTTGGCCCTTCAAAAAGAACTAAAGAAAAGATCGGCAAATCTCCAAGTCAAAAATGGCCAATTGTGCAAACTTGTGTCTAAATAATGGGTACCTTATATGAGACCTTCAGCTAAACCAAAGTCATATTAGAGGGACATTGCAAGTCATTCACGGGGAATTCAGAAAACCTAAAAATGGCTTAAAGCTTAATGTTATTGGAAAGAAATGCTTGATTCAATCTAGGATGTATTAAAGTCATTCCTGGTATGCAAAGCCAAGCATGACCTAATCCCAAATCACAATATCTAATGATTACACCCTGTGAACCATTCCACACTATTAGAATTGATGTTGTGGGACCTCTCCCTCGTGCCTCTAATAGGCATTGGTTCCTCCTACTAGCTATGGGCTATCTAACTAAGTGGATCAAAGCTGTATCGCTACCTTCAGCTTCAGCAAAGACTGCCGCCACCTTTTTATATAATTGGATTATCACTTAACATGGGTGCCCTAATATCATTCTTTCCAATAACGGGCAAAATTTCCGCTTGACGCTGGTGAAAAATTTAGCTGACCTGATGGGAGCCACACGGGTATTCTCCATCCCCTACCATCCGGCAACCAATGGAATGGTAGAGCAGGTAAATGGTACTCTAGCTGCAATCCTCCAGAAAATGGCTATGAATGACCCCCTTCACTGGCCCCAATATTTGCCTAGTGTAATTCTGGCCTATAGAATTAGTTACCATCAAATAAATAAGATGTCGCCATTCCAAGCGGTGTATGGCAGAAATCCCCATCTGCCTTCTAAAGTGCAGGCTACGCTTGACCTTGACTCCCCCAAAGCCCCTGAAGTCACTTATGAAGTATTGCAAATAAAATTATCAGACTTCAGGCCCTGGCTTCCAAAAGCCTGTCTGCTACATCCAGTAGAAAAACTGCTCAATTTAATAAATAAGTATGACCCTCTACACATCTTCCAACTGAATGACATAGTCTTATTCTAACATCACTGGCCTAGAGGTCATGACAACAAAGTAGCATCAACTGGTCTGGGCCTTATCAAGTCATATATAGACAGGGCAATGAATACTTAAGCATATAGGTCATTCAGGGTACAGTCATTATGCGTACATAGTCTCTTTCTCCGTCCATTTTCCCCCTTCGCCAAGATCTAGAGTGGGTATTGTCAGGATTCCTACCCAAATGGTAGATTCAGATGTATCAGCTATTGTAGATCAATCCTGATCTGACCATATAGCCCAGACTCCTGTTGGGATAATCTCTGACAAAATTCTACAACTCTTGAAGTTGGGGATTGACCCTGACTTATGTGGTAAAGTAATGCTACTTTGGAGCTACCTACCTTGAGGTTCAAACCTGATCCATGCTATTATGAGCGCGGCATATTCAACCAAAATAATTGGGCTGCTGCCAAATCCCCAATTCGTTTGTTTTATAAATCAAAGCTTAATTGTTTATATTTTCCCTAAGACACCTCCTAATTTCCCTTATATTGCTGTTATTAAGCTAATAAACTTTAATTTTTTCCCTAATTTTAATACTTTTAAGGAAAAAATTTAGTTTTATTGATTTTCCTCACCAGCCCTAGTAGCTGGTAAAATACTTCTTCAACCAAGAAGAAGCAAAAGGTATTGACCATCTAGTACTAAAAAAAGAAGCAAAAGGTATTTATCAATCAATCTTGGGCTTTGAAACACCATGCCCCAAACAATTAAGGGATCCGTGGTATCACTCCCTGTAATCCTGACAGGGAGATAGAAAACCAAATTTGAATGGTCTGCAGCAGTGTAACACCGCATAAACTGCTATAGGAACTGGTTAACTCGTTCAGTCTGCCCATCTAATTGGGGGTGATAGGCAGTTGAATGGCAGGGACAGATATGAAGAGTCTTGCACAACTCTTAACAAAAGACAGAAGTAAGCTGGGGCCCCCAATGATTAATTATTTCTTGGGGGACCCCATGAAGAGCAAACACGTGAGATATGAAGAACATAGCCATCTCTGCCGCGGTTACTGTGGTTCTGTGGGGGATAAAGTGGCGAACTTTGTAAAACGGTCCACCAATACCATGATGGCGTTGTATCCATCAGATGCAGGTAAATTAAAAATAAAATCCACTGATACAGAAGTCCAAGACCCTTCAGCCTTTTTGAACTGGTACCAACAACCCTGAAAGGGGCTGACAATTTGAATTCAATTGATTGCAGACCAGGCACTCCTTAAAAACACCTGGCAAGCTGCGCGGCAGATCCCTTCTAATTATAAGTGTGCTGGATTATATCTAGAGTCCTCTCAAACCCAGGATGGCACCCAGTGATACCGTCATGATGGTCCTGGATGATTTCCAGGCGAAGTGGTCTAGTAGTAACCCATAGGCACCCCTGTAACCACACCATTCTATAATTCATGTGGCAACCCCTAGTAATTTTCTCCAGATTAACTTTCTCTTGGCGAGAAACATGTTATACTTGGCTTACAAAGGCTGTGAAAGGACTAACTTTTTGACCATACCATATTCCTCCGCATTTTCAAGATGAGCAAGCGCTGTCTCATGGGCCAAGGGAGAGGAAAGTTGTGACATAATATTACCCAGTGGAATCATCAAGTGATTAATATGCATCTCTACCTCCTTAGGATCGAAAGCCAGTGCAGGGGTTTGGATCAAAGCATTCACCAAGCATATTCCTTGCACTTTGTATTCTCATAATAAAACATAAATTGGACCAGGGTCTCATGCCAGCGGGTTTGTTATGGGGTCAAGACATGAGGTGCGCAGTAGTACAACAAGGTACGGTGATCTGTACAAATGTGGAATGGCTGGGATGAACCATGTAAGTGATGACGTCAATAGGTAAACGCCTCAACTACTTCCAATGACTCTTTGTCATAAATGGCATAGTTTAACTCTGTCAAAGACATTTTCCTGAAAGGTATCCCACTGGAAGCTCTTTTCATCATCACATACTTGTAGTAAGGCAGATGCTGTTAGAGTTAGGAAAGAGTATGCTCGCTTGGTGCAGATTTTCCCCAGATTTCAACAATATGCAGACGAAATTATTTTCTACTGCTGCAGTAACTTACTGGAGGATTCTCACTACAAGATATAATATCAAAACTTTATAAGCTAATACTAAAGTTAAGTTTTATAGTTATATTAGGATGGGCGATGGGATAGAAAAAATAAACCCTTTTATATCCAACCAGTCAGTAACTAATCTGTCTCAAGGGTTGAAGGGAAATCAATGATAAGTTTAGAACATCTTTTTACCATCCAAATAAGGAAATATGCAAATTAAGCTTACAGAAGCTTGGAAAACTCACTTCACTTTGGCTGAACAGTGGATGAGGAGTTAATTTTGAGCAATATGTACCCATGGAGTAATGATTTAATAAATTTCAGCCAATCCCCTTTAGCGAAATTTATTACACCTTAGGGACCTCCGCCATGCCTATAAAAAGGGGGTGTCCCCGCTTAGGTGTTTGAAGGGAATTGGATGTGGCAGGGGGAGAAACCGCCAATGGACTCCCTGGGTTCCCTCACATGGTCGGAGCAATTTGATTGCCCAACTTTGTGCTAATTGCCCATTTAGTATTTGAAATCATGTTACCCCAATTTTCAGGGTTCCACCGATAATTGGCCAGAATCTTTTTAATGATATAATCTTCAGTATTAGTTAAATCATTCATATTATTATCAAAAACTTGAAAATGTCCAACATTTACCCTTTTCAGCTGATTTTGACCCAAAACATTTTTTATTTTGAAGCTGGTAGGGCAATTTTCTGACATCACCCCCCTCAATAATGTTGGGGGGGAGAATAGAGCCGTAGGAAACGGCCAAGTACACAATTGATAGTAATCCCTGTGACCAAGGATTTTATGGAGTACGCATTGCCTCTTTTGTAGGTGATGGTGAAAGGACCCTCCCAAATTGATCCAAGTTTACTGCTTCTAGGTGTGATGCGGTTATGGTATAGAACCATGTCAGACACTTGGAATGTAGGTAGGGGGTTTGGAACTCATTGGCAGCCTGCCCTTCTTTAGATCTCGTTTTTGCTAAATTGTTCATAGCCTCTGATTATAGTTGGATAATGTGCTGGGCCAAAATCTTCATGGCTTGCTCAGTGTCAGTCCTATCATAAAAATGTCTTTGGCTAATAATGTGGCAATCCAGGTTTTTCATCCATACAATACCCCAGAAGAGGACATCTTGCAGTTTCTTGTAACATACGGTAGGCCATGAAGGCACTAGGTAAATATGGACCCAGTGAAGGGGTCTAAGGTGGCCAGTTTTCATCAGTATAGAAACCAACATTTATTTGTCTCTCACGGTACCATTGGTTGAGGGGATTCATAAAGGAGACCAAAAAGATCTGTTGCGTGCCCATGGTGGTAGCAAGAATTTCCCCATTATGGAGCCATTTTTCCCATTCCATCACAGAGAAGAACCTGAGGGGCATGTCATGTCCGACAGAATAATCTGATGGAGGAAAGTGGCAGTAGCCTTGGCTGTTTGAGCAGGGTGAGCCACGGCTTCAGTCCACATGATAAAATGGTCAATTCTAACTAAGATTTATCGATTATCCCCAGTTTTTCTGGGGTAAGGATCCAACCACGTCAAAGCTTATGGTGTGGAATCGTTGTTGGGGCTTAGTTGGTGGTATTGATAATTGGTTTGAAGTTTGATTGCTTTTGCAGGTTAGTAAGGCATCCAGGACCTCAGTTATAGTCTTCATGATGCCCTCCCAGTAACAATGTTCTTTAACTCACTCATGTGTTTTCTGTACCCCACTATGCCCTAACATATAATGGGACTCCAGCTTAACTGGAACTCTCTCAGATGGCCGGATATAGGGCAACCAATTTACTCCTATTCTCTTATATAACTTCCCGTTGTCCACCTTTGTGTTGTGGGAGTGTCGAGCTAGCATCTTTTGAACGGGTTCATCCTCATCAGACCAAGTATCAGGGGTCATTAGGAGGTCATGTAACCTCTCAGCTTCACTATTATCTAAATGTTGGGCAGGTAGCCGCACCAACTCATAAAAGTTCATATGGCTCTTTCCTGCCCATTGCTCTCATTTCCATGTCATAATGCTGGAGCTTAAAAGCCCAACTAGCTAACGGTCCTATGGGATCCTTCATATTCTGCAACCACTTTAAGGATGCATGGTCAGTAATCACTTTAAAGGATGTCACATATAATAAGAACTTGTAATGTTTCACAGCAAGCAGGACAACCAGGCACTCCTTCTCAGTGATGCTGTAATTGCGTTCAGCTTTTGAGAGCATCTTGCTGTAAGATGAAACATAATGATCAACCCCATGCTCGTCTAGCTGAGCCAAGATAGCTCCAACGGCATAGTCTGAGGCATCCGTGAACAGCATAAAGGGCTTGCCATCGTCAGGGTGATGGAGGGTGGCCTTTTTGAAAACTCCTTCAAGGTCTCAAATGCAGCTTTTGTTCCGCACCCCAATGAAATGAAATGTTCTTAGTCAAGAGGCGGACAAGGGGCTCACTAAGCTGGGCGAACTTGGGGATGAATTTATGATAATACCCCATCATGCTTAAGAATACCTGGATATCATGAAGGGTTTTAGGCTCCATTATCTTTGATATAGCAGCCACCTTATCTTGTAGAGGTTGAATCCCATCTTGAGAGATAGCGTGTCCAAGGAAATCCAGTTTTTCTGGTTGAGAGTACATTTTGATGGCTTCAATTTAATGTTAGAAGATCGCAGGCGTTGGAACTTATTTCAAGTGGGTAATATGCTCATTAAGAGTCTTAGAAAAACCGTGATGTCATTAAGATAGATGATGACGCAGCTTAATTTAAAGTCCTGCAAGATTAGATCCATGGCTCACTGGAAAGTGGTGGGCGCGTTGCACAATCCTTGTGGTAGTCAAGTAGGTTGGAAGAGCCCCTCACTACAAAGAAGAGCACACTTCTTCTGATCTTGAGGAGAAAAGATCCATTTGCCAATAGAAACTAGCCAAGTCCGTGGCGGAAAAGTAGTTAGAGCTGGATAGTTGATCTAGGGCGTCATCAATGCGGGGGATAGGGTAGCTTTCTTATTTGTAAGGTTGTTCAATATGCAGTAGTCCATAACTACTCCAATGACATCCATTTTTTATAAGGAGGAGAGGGGATGACCAAGGACTTTGAGAAGGCACCAGTAGCCCCGCATCCCGCAATTCTTTAAGCTCTGTCCTCATCTATATCTTTAAAGTTAATTTTGATAGGGCTTGGATTGAATAGGCTTGGCATTACCAACATCAATAGTGTGAATCCAACCCTTCATATCCCCTAATCAGTATCAGACTTGGAAAAGATGTCACTATAAGTCTCCAGTAAAGAATGAACTTTATTAAGCTCAGCGGGAGATAGCTCGTCAGAAATTTGAATGTTGGGCAATGCGCATATCATTTGGTCAGCGGGTAGTCCCATATCTAGCATAGAACCAATATAATGGACTTAATAATGTCCTCAATTGGAATCAACAGGGCTTTCCCAATCTCCTGATGCTTCTTTAAAACCATGTCCTTGTTTGTAAGATTCCACAAAAGAAGGTCAATAGGTTTCTGGTAGGCGGGGTCTAGGATACCTGGCAACACCCGAGGAGTTCTGAAGGACTTATTCCATCAATGCTTGTTAGGTGCTAAGGCAGTTGTGGGGGATTTGCACCGTAATCTCGGTGTCTATCACCTTTTGTTCACCTGCTTTGACTATAACCTCTTCTGACGCATACAAGGGAATTCCCTTTGCAACATCCAAGGAGTCAGGCAGATTTTTTGTGTTTCTGCCTGACGTGGTATAAGTAATAGTGAGGGCAAAGGGAGGTTTCTTAACGACGCAGGTGTATTATTTTTTCTTGAGCTCATTGTTGGTGAAGATTAATAGAACTTTTTAATTAAGAAGGGGGAGAAATCCCTGTTTCATATTGATAATTCCGTCATACTCAATCATGAATTGAGTGTCAGTGATCAGGTCGTATGCATTATTGTTTAATGCCACAGCGGGGCATCAAGTAGGAGTTTCCCAATTCATATGGGTAGAGAAGAGTAGGCCCCAATAGCTCACGTTTTTTGGGCCTCTCAGTCCTAAACTCTTGTGAATAATCCAGGTCAGGCGCCAACTTTATTTTCTTAATGAGCTTCGAAGAAACTACATTCACTAGAGCACCTGTATCAAGGATGGCTAGGACATGCATCTTAATAATGACCACCTCTACTTTAAATTGTGCTACCAAAAGTAGGGGGAAGGGCGAGAGCCTTCTTCATTTGGAAAGTAGTGGCAAGTTGTTGTGCCATCACAGTGTATTTATTTTTAATAGATTAGAGGGTATGAACCTGCTGGATAGATCAGATCACGGTCCCAATAAGCTGATCAGCGTCACTAGCGGTATCAATCACCTCTGAAAACCTCAACAACTGTTGAAGGTAGGTACGTTGGGGTATCGTGGCTATCCCAATTTTTTTTAGTCCTCATCCTATACAGAACCTGCACTTCCATTGGGGCTCCCAAAACATAATAGCCTGCGTCTTCACTACCCCCTTCAGACTCGTCATCTGAGGGATTGTCAATGCACCTCAACGAGTTACTAATAGGGGGCTGAAAACCGGCTTAATCTCCTCACTGTGGAGGGCTTTTTGGCGCTCATCTACCCTTTTGGTTTTTGAAGGGAGCATCGTCAACTGCACCACATTTTAGGTCTAGTGAGAGAAGTACCCTTTAGGTGAGAAGTTGGAGGAGATAACGTCGTGGAGGTGGATGCTTTAATCATGCTATCTTTTGGTTGATCAGCTGCTATGGGCTTTTGTGAAACAAGTGGTTTAGCTTTGGTGATTTGTGCATTTAACCCATTGTTAGTGGGGGCAATTGGCACACGAGAAAGGGGTTTAGGCTTAGGAGCCATGTGGGAAGATTCTTTGGCTGACAAAAGAAGATCTTGGTGGCAAGGCGGGGGAGGGAGCAATGCCTTATTGAGGACGGTGCACTCTGACTTACGGGCCTGAGAGCCTCTGGTTGGTTGGGTGGATGAATATAAGGTTTGAGCTGCGCCACAGGTGCTGGGCTCAGAGTAGTAACCAGCATAGGGTGGCCCATAGGGCACATCATAACCTCCTGCGGCGGGTCTACAGTTTAGTAATCCTCATTGGCCAGAACCTGATGGTTTGACCCAAAATCTGAAGTAGGCTTAACGTTATGATTATCTACCACTTCCAGAAGTGCCTCCTTAATATCACGGATAGTCTGAAGATGACGTTTAATGGAGAAAGATGCTGGGCTATAGGAGGGTGAGGAGCTAAGACAGCTAGAATGGACGTAAGAGCATCATCAAGATGTAGCATTTTCGCGAGTAATAGTGGCTGAACTTCCCTATAAACCCGTTTAACAAAAGCGAAGATCGAATCTCCCTTCTGCATGCTAAAGCACATGAAGGCCTGTTTCCTCTGATGTAAACTTTAGGTTGAACCAAATGCTTCCATAAGAGCTTCCTTTACCTCCACCCAGGTGCGGAGAATGACCAAATTGGAAACCATTATTTCTTGGGCCAGGCGACTCAAGCATGGGAGGAGGTACTTTTATTTTTGCTCATCAGAGGTTCCTTCCATAAAAGAGCCATAACATAGAGGAATGAGGCGATGCTACCCTCACCTGGGGTAAACTTGTCTCTCAAAGGAGGTTTTGAATCACTGGAGAGGCCCCACGAAAAGGGTGCTTTTAAGCTTTTTGAGTCGGGCTAGAGCATTGGCAAGCTGTTGTTCCAATATATCTATTCTTGATTCTTAAGAATTGGGAAGGCTATAAGGGTCAATTACCCTAACAACCTCCATTTTATGAGAATTTTTTATAATCTACTACCCCTGTAGTGAGCACCACTTGTTGTAATCAGGGAAAGGTGTATGCTCGCTTGGTGCAGATTTGCCCCAGATTTCAAAAATATACAGGAGAAATTAATTTTCTACTGCCAAAGTAACTTATAAGAGGATCTTCTCCACTAGATATAACAACAAAACTTTATAAGCTATAACTAAAAAATTTAGGTTTTATAGTTTTATTAGGATGGGGAGGGGATAGAAAAAAGGAACCTTTTTTCTATCCAACTGGTCAGTATTTAACCTGTCTTAAGGGTTGAAGGGAATTCAATGATAAGTTCAGAATGGTTTGTTACCATCTAAATAAGGAATTATGCGAATTCTGCATATTGAAGCTTGGAAAACTCGCTTCACTTTGGCTGAACAGCGGATGGAGAGTTAATTTTGGGCAATATGTACCCATGGGGTAACACTTTAATAGAGTTTAGCCAATCTTCTTTAGTGAAATTTATTGCGCCTTGTGGGAACCTCCATCACGCCTATAAAAGGGTGGTCCCCACTTAGCTGTTTGTGGGGAATTGGATGTGGCAGGAGACACCACCAATGGGCTCCCTGGGTTCCCTCACATGGTTGGGGAAACTTAATTTGCCTGACTTCATAATTATTCACTGTTTAGTATTCAAATTCATGTAACTCTGATTTGTGGGGTTCCACCGAGAATTGGCCAGAGTCTTTTGTATGATATAACCATCATTATTTGTAAAATATTCATATTTTTATCAAAAACTTGCAAATTTCAACATTTACCATTTTCAGCTGGTTTTGACCCAAAACATTCTTATTTTGAAGCTGGGAGGGCAATTGTCTTACAGCCGCTTGGCGAAGTTGGAAGTATCAGTAGCCACAATGAACTCTTTTTCTGGATCCTCATTGCGAAGGATGGATTTGGACAACTGTGTGCACTTTAAATCTTGGAAGGCATTTTGCGCAATGGAGGACCACTGGAGAACTTTAGCTCCACTCGCCTTATAAAGGGTTGTCACCACCTCAGAAATATTAGACATGAATTTATCAAGGAACTTACATGTCCCTAAAAAACTCCTCAATTCCTTGATCAAAGTTGGGGTGAGCCACGCAAAAATCTCCTTCTCCATGTTGGGAGTTATCATGTGGCCTTGGTCAAACATGATGCTGCCCAGGAAGATGACCTGTGACATGAAGAATTCACATTTAGTGACTTTTAGCGTAAGGTCAGATGCTCTCAAACGCTCCACCACCTGCCAAAGTTTACTACATGGGACTCATGATCAGGGAAAACACCAGAATATCATCCATGTAGGCCACCGCGCACAAACCCAGCAGGTGATCAAGGCCACATCTAAATGACGTTGAAAGATAGCAGGTGCATTTTTAAGTCCAAATGGCATATCCCAACCCTGGAAGATTCCTAGGTTTAGAACGCGGTGAGACACTCCTAGCCCTTCTTTATCTAGACCTGATTGAACGCAATTAAATAATCCAGTTTGGAGAAAACTCAGGCCTTCTCCACATAGCAAGCAATCTGAGAGTCTAATGGGATTTAATGAATATTTGATACAGTGTCATTGTTTATGTTCCCATAATCTGTTCAGGGCGTAAAGTACCATCAGCTTTTTCTATAAGGAAAAATGAAGATCATATTGGGGTGGTACGCTGAAATATTGCGCCTTTGGCTAACTTCTCTTTAACCCATACAACTAATGCCGTTTCCTCCCGTACAGTCAAAGGGTAAATAGGGAGGTTATATGCACCAGATAAATGGTGAGCTATAACTTTCAATCAAACTTTAAACGAGCTGGTAGTACATTGACTGAAGCCGCACCAAATGAAAATTCCAGCCCCTTTAAACAAAAACTAAGGGTACTTATTAAGAAGAAAATAACAACGGAGCAAGACTGAGTGAATGATCCTTGGGCCATTGGGGCAATCACCCTGAAACTTTTCTCAGACAAGGGGACAACTAAATTATGACCATTCTTTAAAGTTAAGGACAAGGTTTTATATTTTAAGTTATTTCTGACGTCAAACTTTCTCCACCACTCCACTCCCAAAATAAAGGGTTACAGAATGTTTTTTTCTATTGGAAATGGTTCACCAAATGATACTTGCCAACTTGGTAATTACTAGCCCTAGAACCTTCAGTGTGAGAATACCTTGGAAGCCCCTCCCCTAACCATACCACCAGTCAAGTAACGCAACTCAAGATAGACGGCTAGGTCTTGGTCTATAAAATTCTCAGAGGCTCCGGTATCCACCAAAATCGTTTTGCTGATTTTCCCTATAGGGGAAGAAAGGGTAGCAGTCAACAAAAAATATCCAGAATGGTCTTTGTTTATAGCAAAAAACGCCAACACTTCACCAGAAATATATTTATCTGACATAAGCATGCCTCAAGGATAGGTTTTTGCATCAAAAAATAGAGAGAGGAAAATGGTCACACTCACTACTGAGGCCACAAATCCCACCATATTTTCAGCAGTTGCATAACATTTTATTCTTGTAATCTTAGCTTTTTCTCCACCTCCTGTGTCCTGCGGATCATGGTAGGGGTTAAGTGCAGGTTCACTGTGGTGATTTGGTATGCTGAAATTGGTTAAAAACTAGAGTCATAAGAGATGATATTTGAATCGTTTTTATTTAAGTAATTAACGATATAAAACGCGTTTTGGAACGTAAATGACCCCATACCCATTTGGCGGTGGGTTGTGCATCGTTTCCCAAGGCCAACACCACCAGGCCCTTTGTTGATGATCCTTCTGCACCAACCAAATGTAGTTACAAGAAAAACATCATTTCAATTAAACTGTTTTTGTTAATTTGGGGGGAAACTTGGGTAATCACAACATATGTATTGCAAAACGTCCAAATTTACCAGGTACAAGCAAGAAGGGTGGGCACTTCCCAGTTGGAGTTAGTGAGAATAACGCCAAGATGCACCAACCCTTTTCCAAATGTGAAAATGGTGGTGAGCCCCATCAAGGCCGTGACAAACGGCAGGTGCATCCAATTTGCACTCAGCAAAAGCCCCGCACAGGTGATTCTAGTGCACATAAAATAAAGGGGTTGGTCGACTAATGTAAATGAGAGTGTCTGTAACTCTCCTGTTCCCAGAGAGTTGGTGCGGGATGCAAACCCACACTGCCAGGGAACTAGTTGTCTGAAAGATGGTAAACAGGGAACTGCGGAGGAAGCTGTAGCAAAAGATCCCAGGGCAAGAGTGGACAACACGGTATATAATCATAGATAGCCAATAAATAACAAAACTTGGTTAGACCCCAAAGGGGTGTCCATATCCATGTGGAGATCTGTGCAGGAGTGCTTGGGTGATTTGATCTGGAGGAAACCAGGGCGGCTCAGCGGTGCACAAGATGCAGGTGATAATTTAGCTAAAATAAACTGACTAACGCTATTAGAGACCTCCTTAAGGAGGTCCACAAAAAGGTTCACCCAAGAAAATATATTAAAAAAGTAAAGCCAACGGGTTATTTTTATTAGAAAGTTGACCAATGAGGAAAGTTGGCCTCAAATATATCTAAACAATGGGTGGCGAGTGGTCATTTTGTGGAAGTGGTGCTAAGACTAAGCTTTAAAAGGCGCACGCTACCATCATCCTAGGTCCTGTAACTTGAATTGAATGATCTCAAGTTATGGATTGTAATTGGACTCGACATGACTTGGTAATATTAGTACTGGAATGGGTTTTGAAACTCTGTTCCTTGAGAAAGTGTAACTAACCATCAGAATTAAGAACGTAGCAGGTTTATTTTACCGCCCTGGCTGTAAAGCCAGGCTGAGCATCACGCACATTCCTAAAACCAACCTGGGCATATTTTGCCTGTTTCCAGCGTTAGTACATGGTATGCTTATAGTCAGGGATGCCTGCCAACTTCACCTTTTTGGCCTCCTGACGTGAAGTTTTGTCCTTACGATTGGTCCCCTCAATCATGTCATTAAGCCATGACAGAAACTTTTTAATAGAGTTACAAAAGTTTCTCAGACCTTACTCCAGAAATTAAAACCCTTCCAGTCTCATCTGGAGGATAGTTTGAGTCAAGAGGAGGGAATTGTTATCAAAGATGTTTGACTTTGAGTAATTTTCTATCAAATGGTGATGATTGGAATGAAAAAAATGCAATCAGAATTCATCTAAGATACTCTAATGTTTTCCTCAGCCTTTAGGTTGCCATTTCAAACATAATCATCTTACGGCGATTTCTACCCTTTAAATCACCTTTCCCCATAAATTGTGTTGGAACCATGAATTTATTTTTCTCGCTGGTGCTTTTTTTACAGGATTTAACAAGTCAACAGTGGTAGTAGTATCAAAACTCTCAGTTGCTGTTACAGATTTTAGGTGGAACCAAACACCACTTGAATTAAAATAAGGAAACTTTAACAATGATAAGATGTTGGAGCTTATAAGCTTTTTTTAAATTAGAATTAGGGTCAAAGAAAACCCATATTAAGCTATCACCTCCTAATATGTAAAGTGATTCAAGGCTAAAATGATAGGGGTAAGAAATTTAATATATGCAGCGATTTGCATGACTTGGTGATATGGCAATTTGCCCTATCAGAGCTCTCAAGATTCTTCACTCATCAACTTGACTTCATATGTTGGGTTGACAGCAGGTAAGACGAACCTGGGAGTAAGGATTTAATATTGAATCCAATCATAAACCTAGAAATAAATTTTCACCTCATGGAAACCCCTTTAGGCCTATAAAAGTGGGTGGTTTCTTCTTAGGGTTTGAACTATGCAACAGACAGGATGTGGAGGACCTCAAAAGGATTCTGCTGATTCCGCTTCAGGTTCAGAATAGCCATAATATTGACATCAGGGCTATTAGCCAGAAAATGGGGGTAGAAGTATTACCCCCAATGGGGTTACTCTCTCAATAGTTAGCACCACAAAATTTACTGACAATTTTGGTGGGACTTGAACTCAAAAAATTCTTACTCATTAGTCTTAAATTCACATTTTTGACAAATGGGAACAATTATAACTATTATACTCATTGTACACATTGTCATTGTACTCAATAACATTCATGATTCAGTCTGGATACATCAGTTTTGTGGCTATATAACCCCTATAAATATCCTTTTCTACTATCCAAATAAAGCATTGTATTTTTCCCTAATTTATCCCAGTTTATCAGAAGTTGTTCTTGCATTATAGATTTACTTTAAGAGTCAAAGAAATATTGAGTATTGAAGATTGGTGTATCCCCCCTTTAGGTTGGGACCACCTAGTGCTAAAAAAAGAAATATTGAGTATTGCATAGCGTACTATATGATATTCTAAGAAAATAGCTTGTAGTTGATCTAAGGGGGTTATAAATGTGTAGGATTGATGGAGTTCCCAGACAGAGATATACTTGTTTTATAGAGTGCTTATATTGCGCATTACAGGAAGATAATATAAAACGTTAACCTTTATTTTGTGATATTTAGTAATTTATAAAAGCCAAAAAATAAAGGGTTAACCCTTTAATGAAAGATTATGATAACTTAATACTTTATGATAAAAAATTTCACCATTGCACAGGATTAAGGTGTAAGTCAGTGGAGAAGCACGCGCCTCACTTTTCCTGATATTTCACTGATTTGCTAGAGTTGAAAAACTCAGGATCCATTGAAACTTTTAAATTATTACCATAAACCCTAAAGGCTATTGTGGTAATCAACTAGATCAGGTGCCACCTAGTAAAACTCATCAGCGTCTTTATTTTGATCTAATTTCTTACTCCAATTGACATATTTATGATATAAATAGTTGCATTTAGAATTTAGAGTATGTTTTTTAATAATTGGTTTCTGCCCAATCAGGCTGGTTAAAATTTACATATTGTAATAGTTGAGAGGTCCTCACCTAATTAGATGAGCAGAACATTTTCTTTTTGTAGTGTTGATTGATTTTGTCCAATCAGGCGGTTTTAAAAAATTTCTCACCATATTTGCTTTTCTTAGATTCTAGCTTCTGATTATCCAGAAAAGTTTTTTTAGTCTTATTACCCCCTTCAGGATTTTAAAATGGACCACCCATCCCTTGGCATCGGAACTAAATTTATGTCTTTATGGGAGTGAACTTTAATGTTAGTTTTACTGATTAACCTAAGGCGTCATAACACAAATTATGTAATTTAAGCTATTTTTAACTTGTACTCTTCTATGGGGAGCAAACATCTAGATGCTCAACAATTAAATATAAAATTAGCTATTTTTAGATGGGACCATATTTACTTGAGCGATACAACTCAAACAGGAGGTAAGTGCGTTACTTTATGTCTGGTAGTAATTCCTCCATGGCGCTTTCTAAGACATAGAAAAAGTAAGTGATGCCACCTTTACCTTGGACATGATTTATTTAAAAGAAGGTCTGATATTATTAGGAACAGTTGTATAAAAAGCTATAAACCATGTTATAATATAAGCCAAAGAAATTAAAGACTTGATCCTAAGGTAAACCATAGATTATATATATCCAGTCTAAGCTCAATGGTTGTTCAGAATATTTTTAAAGTGCCTTAATGAATCATCACTTAAAAGTTGTGGCTTTTAGGCTACCTGTTTAATAACATTTTACAGATCTGCATCTGGTCTTCAAAATGTCCTCATTAACAAGTTGATAATAATAATAATATCAACTTGTTGGTAAGATGAATACTCTGTTCATTAATTTAGTTCAAGCATATGTCATAAATTTTAAATAAAGATTCTAGTGCTATCAAATCATTCAACTAAGGCTTATGTATATTCTTTATTTATTGATGGTCATTGAGCTTTACACCACAACCTTTTCTAAAACAGAGGTTGATTTTCCAATTGAGTACTCTGCTCAAGGATTTAATTAGTCATAAAAAGAGGATTTTTCTCTAGTAAGACAAGATAAGACCATTGGAGATTGGCGGTCATGGGAGATCAGGTAACCCAGGAGGTTTATAGTGAGTAGTGGCACCCTGTAACCCTTGAGATCTAGGCGGCCTGGGAGGACCAGCAGGTTCAGTGGCCCTTTGTAGCCTTGATATCCAGATGTCCCAAGATTAATAAATAGTTTGTTTATAAATAGGATACTTAAAGGTCAGAATAATAAGGTTTAATATTGTAGTCAATGGTCACAATATGAGTTCCCAATGTGAAGCTCATATAAATTATATAGATCTAGAAAAGATAATTAGAGTGTTTGAACTATTGGATCTTCCAATTATGCTGTAATCAAATAGATCCTAGGCCTAAGTAGTTTAAATTATCTTAACTTCTTTGGGTCTGTAAAAATCTTGGAGTGGCAATTTAATCTTCTCAAGTTTATACCTTTAGTTGCCACTCTACATCTCCAAAAACTTATTATATAATCAATTTAAATCCTAAATTGTTTTATTCAAACTCTAGGTTTGGTTTTAATTCTATAGTAAAGCAAAGGAATTTGGCTACAAGAAAACCTCAACATTTATCTACCCTGATGATGCGCCCAAAGGGCTGTGAATTCCTGGACCCTAAAGGTTACAGAGGTCAGATGGAACACGCATGTCCCCACAACCTGACCTGATGGTTAGATACTAACTGAGATGCATGCAAGAGCAAGATGCCAATAAAAACAAAAACCTCAGGTCCACACAGATCGCTAGATGCTAGGCTAAGCTTACTGAAGCACCGCACATAGTTTTTTTTCTATAATTTAAGGTGTCGCCAGACAATTACCTTGATATTTCCTGCTAAACCTTGACCTGATATGTGAGGCTTGCATCTTGAGTAAAATTCCCTTATCATAATTTATCATCTACAATATTGCTAATCAATTGAGGCAACTCAATTTTGACGTTAGTAAGTATTTTCAGATAACAATTAGGGTTTTAAGTAGACCTGACCATTATAAGGAGAATCAGAGGGCATGGGTTTACCTTGTGGCCTATGTAACCCAGAAAGTTTATCTTGGAGGTCCTTTGGGTATCAGGGCCTTGACTATCAGGCCTAATCTGATTTAAAAACTTCCTTGAACTAACAAAACTATGTTCTCAATTACCTTGATGGAGATAATATAATTCATAATTGACAAAATGGACCGGCTAACATAAAGATAAGCTTCATATACAGCTTTAATAACTTAGATAGCAAGTTAGTATTGCATATAGGTAGTAACTTTATTCCAGTTGGGCCATTTGGTGATAAACTTTAGTTGACACAGATGTTTTGAGGATCATATTTTGGTTTTTGCTGAACAAAAGAGTAAGATAATTGATAAAAAGCTTGGATTACGTGAAAAAAGTATTAGATGAGACCCTATGACTCAAGATTTATGATAGTGCATTCCAAAAATCCACATGATTTTATATATAGCTAAATGCACAAAATTTAGAGTTAGTGATTGGATTAGTGCTAATATTGGTGGATGCAAACTAGAGGTGAAATATAGCCATTATAATGAATGAGATAGCATAAGCACTAGTTCAGCTAGATCCTTCTTCAGAACAAATATACTATTGATTAGTATCTTCATTATCAGGTCAAAGTTTAGAATTCTTAATTAAAATATTCTTTGATTTTCATAAGGTACTTCTTCTCTATACCTGTATCAAGTTTTTTTAGTACTAGATGGTTACCTGCTTCAAGTTTTAATGTTGGCAAGTTGTAAAACTTCACCTCAAACTTAGCACTTATTATCCATTAGGTAAAGGTATTAGCCCTGTTGTACTTGCACTGCGGACAAAGATGAATTAAACAAGTCAAACCCAAATCTCATCCAACTACTGAAAATTCGTTTTCTGACTTGAGGCTGACAAAGGAATCCTCTCCTGAAACACCAAATGGAAGAAGAGTAGACGCGATTTTAGTAAAACCAAGACTACAAAGAAGCCTCCCTATCAGTTAAGAAAGAATACCATGAGAAAATGGAAAACATTTCATCACGCACTTTTTAATTAAGGAGATCTCAATCATCAGTCCACTATGGAACATCACATGCGCAATAAACCATACCATCCTATAAATATCCCAAGTTTCAATTAAACATATTGTTGTTTCTCAATCATAAAATTTTTTATTAAGCTTCTTAGTTTTAGGATTTAATAAGGTTAATCAGTGAGACTTGTTCATACCGGTGGTTCTGGCCCTTGTTGTATTTTATTAAGAATAACTATGTATGACTCCAAGCAGCTTTGAAGCCTGACACTTCATCCAGCCCTGATATCCACAGTGACTACAAAAACTGTGCTCACCACCAGGTCTTCTGAGTTGTTGTTAAAGAGTGAGGACATAAAATAAAATGGAAATTAATGCTGACCAAGAAACCTCCTAAGATAACGGGGTTAGACGCTCTACTGTTTGATCAGCAATGCTCGCTTTAGAATAGGTTCACCTAAATTGACTACGCTTGAATTTATGGCTGAGTACAGAGGTGAGGTGCCTCTTGTAGACCAAAGCAAATATCAATTAGGGATTTCAAATTTCACCCTAATCATATATTAACTTCTTGATGGTATTTATGTGCCTAAAGGGCGTTCTAGCCAGGTCAGAGCACCAGTCATTCCCTCCACCATGAGAAAACTTTAATTGACTTCTAGTTTTCCCGCCACTGATGTGGGAACTAGAACAGATCTGTACCTTTGCAACTTTATCCACCCATCCATATATCAATCTTTGCAAATTTTTCGACTCCATCACCAAAAAGTACCGCAAAAATTTATGTTACCCAATTACTTCATTCATCTATAAATAATTCTAACATTTTGCCTCCTCTTTAATCCAAGAGAATCTAAAAGCTATCATTGAGAATCAACGCGAAATTAATGGAGTACAATGTCAGTTGATTTGTTGGATGAAGGAGCATTCGCATATTTACAAAACCAACTCACACCCCAGGTGGACGCTGCAAAATCTAAATCTTACCTATAAGTTAGGCGAATATTGATTCACTCCAAGATCATATCACAAGTCTTACTGAACAGTGAGGATGGTGTTTCAAATGATTTGAGGAAGATTTACTGTAAGCCCGTCATGGTGTACCAACCCCTGTTGGCCTTGGGGGCCCTCCTGGACTATGGGGACCTGCTGGTATAATGGGCCTCAAGGAGATAGTGGACCTATTGGGCCCCAGGATTAACTGGTCTTTTGGTTCTCCAAAGGATATCATGGCCATTGGAACACTGGGACCACCTGGTTATGTTGGCCCTCCCGCGCCTCCTTTAATAGAAGGACCTCCCAGATGGCAAGGGTAAGCTGGGCCTCCAGTACCCATGGGCCCCAGGACCTACCATGACTGAACCTGAGGATGATGCCTCTCAATCTTGACTGAATAATCTCCAGAATGAGGTCACTTAACATGAATCCCAAATTCTCAGCTATTGTTCATGGCTGTGGTGTAGACCTCAAAGGTTGACCTCTTGACTCCAATTTTACCTTTGATTTCTTAAATGACGGTCTCATGAATTCAGTAATTTCTCCCACTTGTATGGTGTTCAATTAGCCCACAATAATGATCAGCTCGCTAAAATTACTGGCCAAGCTAAGGCCTTTAAGATGGAACATGTCTCCATTAAAACACCATAAAAACCACATCGATGAATCCCCCCTTGGGTTGGGACCATCTAGTACTAAAAAAAAACACCATAAAAACCAAGAATCTATAATTGCAAGGCCATAAAGATCAGCTTACCCAAAAGGCCACCGCTACCACCGTAAAGTCACAGTATGCAGATATACAGCTTGGCATCAATGGATTGAGAGCTCAGCTTGATTAAATGCTACCATCCAAATATAATGGTATATAGTCATATTTTTTGGCCCTACTTGCACCATCTGGGATTAACGTATTATTAACACCTTTCTACTAACTTTAAGCCTACCTTTAATGTAAAGTACATCCCTGGTTAAGGAAGTATTAATTTGTTATTATATGTCTATGAAAGTTTTATGAAAGAAGCTACCAAGTGACAGAAAGTTATGCATCTGCCCACCTTCTTATGCAGAATTTCCCAGGAGATAAGGGTGCCTCACTTGTTGAATAGTTAAGTTTGGTATCATGTCAAAAATGCCTAGATAATGGAGCTAAGAAGAAATCAGATCCTACCCTCGCAGAAGCAAGCCTTCATGGGAATTCTCATCAAGCAAGGGAAATTGCCAAATGAGTTTGCCAATTGAATTTACTAAAAGGTTCAAGCCTTTGTTGCCTGTGGCCATAATACTCCAGATGAAGCCAAAACACCTGTCATCTCTTCTTTGGCATTTTACCTCAACTTGAAGCTACATATCAGTGCCATAAAGAGATCCGTCTCAATCAAAATGGACAAAAAAGAGGATCCTGCAAAAATACCACCAGTCTACTTCAAAAGGCATACAAGCCCAGATTTCTCCCAATTGTCACCCTCAAATCAACGATTTCAAGAAAAATGGATCTAATGATTAGAATAACCAATGCACCTACTGTGGAAGACGCTGGCTTACCGCTAAAATGTTACAAGAGTCTCGCCAATGAGAAGGGAAAAGCCCTGTCAACATAAAGGGGGAGGCTCTTCATGTTGATAACCACCCCTACGCCTCAACCATGTACTTCTTAGGCTATCATATCTGCAACCCCTTCTTCCAGCAATGCCATTAATATGTCTGGCGAAATTAAAGACAGTGATTTGGATTACTTTATTCCTCTGTATTAACCCAACTTCTTTTTTTAGTACTAGATGGTCCCAACCTTAACCCAACTTCTTTCTTTACTCCACAACCACAATTTAGGACTCATTAACTAAGATGGAGTTCAAGTGTCTAAACTTAAAGTTCAAGCCATTATTGACACCAATCTCCTAGTAAAAATTTAAATCTTCCAAATTAGTCAGTCAAATTAAGATTGTGCCTGACCACCAACATAAAATAAGTACAGAACAGCGGGACCCCATTGCAATAGGTCCCCTTACGCTTATTCAGCTTTACTTTATTTATTAAAAACTTCCCCTAATGTCAACAATTGCAGTTCCTAAAATAAGAGCTATGCCTTGTTACTAGGGACACAATTTTTGCGTGAGTACTCTAGGATTATTAATTTTCTGAATCCTATCTATCTATAATTGGGCACTGGGTACCACTTAATTTTAAACGCCTGTAACTAAGAAGTGTACCCAATAAATAAATTTTCATTATGAGAGATGAAAAATAACACACCAAATCAGATAACATGTAGTTGGGCCTTGAGTAAATATGCTTTCTCAGTCTTATGAAGCCCTGGAAGGAATGTCATTAAACGCTCTGTCTCAAGTTGTAGTCCCATCTCAGGAGCAAGTTAAAGTAGATACCTGCATCCAATTACACATTCCCCCTGGCCATATGCTATAAGTGCGTGGGGTAAATAATCCATCAAGTTGAAATTACCCTGCCCAAAAATTCTAGACACCGATTATTCATGAGCCATTTAGCTTAACCTGGTATTAAATTTGACCATTCATTTCCTAGGAGAAAAGAAACTATAGCTTATGTTTTCCTAACCTGTCAATGAATTACATAATGTACATAAAAGTTGGTACTCTCTAGGATTTTGGACTAGAGGATCCTCCTACAAAGCCACAATCAAACATAATACCAGATCAAACCTCACCAAAACCCAACAAGAGGCCTCTGAGAAACTCTTTGATGAATATTCCAATATATTCTAATCCAGGCCTTACAACTTTAGAAGATGACTGGAGTGACTCATTAAATAGACACTAGAGATTTTTGCTAGTACAGACCAAGCCTAACCAAAGATCTAATATGGAGAAAGCTCATGTAACTGTTTAATTAAAACAGCTTTTGGAGGCTGTTCTATTAGAATCTTCACAAAGCCCTTTGGCTTTGCCTCTCCTGTTAGTAAAATTAAATATGTGCACCATCACGTGGTGACGGATTATTACATGCTGAATTTAATCACCAAAAAAACCTATCCCTTACCCAGTATTGAAGATTACCTCCAAATGCTGTCCAGCTCATAGTACTTCTCTGATTTGAAGCTAGCCAACGAGTATTGGCAAATAGTTTTGTTCAAGAGGACCAAGAGAAGTGCACCCTCATTACTAAAGAAGGCCTGTTCAAACGAACTAAAATGAGACAGGGGCTGTGCAACGCTCCTGCTACGTTCCAATGAGTTATGGATGGCATCCTAGGGGACTAAAAACTCCTATGTCCTAAAATCTTTAGACGATAATAATGTTTTTTCCAAACTTTTAAATCTCATCTCAACCACCTATGCTAAGTATTTACCAGCTATAAGCAGTGTCCTTAAAACTGAAACCACCAAAATGAAGGTTTTCAGCACAAAATGGAGTTTTTAGGGCTTAAGGTAACCAAAAAAAGTATCCAACCACTGCCAGATAAAATTTACGGTTATACAATAAATATCCCCTCCAAAAAGTCTTAGGGATATCCAGGTATTCCAATAGATGGTCAGTTATTACAAGCAATCTTATACCTCATTTTGTTGAACTTGAAGAGCTCCTGGTTTATCTGGTACAAAAACGTGCCATTCCTCTGGGATCCATAGCATAAAAAATCCTTCAATGCCTTACAATCAGCATTAGCTAAATCTCTTGTACTAATAAATCCTTAATTCAGAAATCTTTCCGCTTTTTACCAACACCACTTATTTGGACGTTAGTGCCATTCTGGCGCAGCACAATATTAACCATGTTGACCACCCAATTACCCATTATATCAAGACCCTCTCCGAAGCCAGA
This sequence comes from Massospora cicadina, assembly GCA_022478985.1. Taxonomy (NCBI): domain Eukaryota; kingdom Fungi; phylum Entomophthoromycota; class Entomophthoromycetes; order Entomophthorales; family Entomophthoraceae; genus Massospora; species Massospora cicadina. Next base: position 69,325 of record JAKSZP010015848.1, on the reverse strand, counting down.
CAGAAATATAGTGTGACCCAAGTGCAAGTGTATGGAAGTAATCTTAGCGATTAAACGTTTCCATTTTTTCTATAGATCACTTTACAGTAATAACTAATCACACCTCCATACATTGGGCACAACAGATGCGTGATCCTGACGGCAACTAGCCTTGTGGGCTTTATTACTACACAATTATAACTTTTCAATTGTTATCAACCTGGCTCCATACACCAAAACTCTGACAGTCTCTCCCATCCACCACTACTGACTGTTCTATCAACTGAGCAGGACCGCATATATGACCTACTTTCTCGCTCTGACTTTCTGGCCATTAAAAACCCCTGAAATCCAGAGTGAGCACAAACGGCGAGCACCCCCCATACTTAAATAACCAATGGTATAATCTATAAATTAGTAAATAAAAGTAATCTCTTATGTTCACCCTTAATAAGACTGTGATTGTTATGAATGGCATACTATTACTGGGTATTGGGTGGTACAAAAACTCACCAACGGTCACAGTCTTGATATTTTTAGGATGGAATGCTCAGCTCAATCCAAGATGTTTTAGTTTCTTGTATCACCTGTTGCCAGCATGATAGTCCCAACCCAGGGTTCCAAAGTCCAAATAGTTTCTAACTTGGCCCCTTTTTTATATGGTAAGCATTGAAGTTACAGGTCCTCAGCCTACAGGAGTCCATGGTCACCAAAATGTCATTTTAGCCGTAGATCACCTTACTATGTGGATTGAAGCTGTATCCATTCCTACAGCCACTGCCAAGAAACTTACTTATTTTGTATCAGCAACTCATCGCCTAACCTGGTAGACCAAGATGCTTCTATCAGACAACAGCCTTAATTTCACTTAAGAGGTGTTCTGAGAATTGTCAGTACTACTTTATACTTGTTAGGCTTTCGCAGCACCCTGCAACCCCTTTTACTACTGGGGCTGTATAAAGGACTAACGGCATTTTTATCTCAATCTTGAGAAAAATGGCTTCCACAGACCCATTATAATAAAATCACTTTCTTAATTTCCCTGCTAACCTATTGGGTCAGCTATCACAGGGTGATAAAGATGTCCCACTTTAAGGCGCTTTACAACAGGGAACCCCTCCTGACAACTAGTTTACAAGCCTAGATGACGTTGAGAACACCTGAAACTTCTCTAACTACGTTATGCGCTTAGATAGATGAGATTATATGATTGAAGTTTCTGCCCATGGATGCTCTGGTGCATAAAATGATGCAGGAGATGGGAAGCAGCAATTTATGATGACCCTCACTACCAGTGTACCAACCAGGGGACTTAGTAATGTTCTATCACCTTCGCCTCAGGGGAAGAACCAGCAAGCTTGCAACTTCTTAGTCTGGCCCATATAGAGTATTGCACAAATGTGGGTCATAATACTCAATTGTCAGCGCCTTTAAAGGTACTGTCATTAACTGAGTACATAGGAAATTTTTCAGACTCTTTATACCATCTCTGGCAGGATCTCAAGGAGGCATTTGTCAGAACTTACACCATGGATGAAGATGAAATCTACCAAGTCAAACCTGAATCACATTCACCAACCCCAAAATTTGATTCCCAACTTAAGGCTGACAAAGGCATCTACCATTGAATCACCCAGTAGAATAAGAGGAGATCTGGATGCCAGTAAAAACAAGGCTACAAAATGGCCTCCTTATTGATTCGGGAAGATTACCATGAGACAAAATATGACATCTCATCACGCACTTTATCCTAAAGTCCAAGGAGAACCCAATAATTAGTCCACTATAGAATGTCCCATGCGCAATAAACCCTACCATCCTAACGATAACACAGGTTGAATAGATGGAGTATTGTTTCTAGCTTGTATAATCTACCTAATAAAACACATTTAATGACTGAGTTACTGACTGACTGACATCTGAAACCTTCGAATCTGATAGGTTAATCTATTTGGGTGAGTGGGTAAAACTTTTGGTGAACATTATAAAATCTGAGACTATCAAGTCTGATAGGCTTAATCTATTTGGGCGAGTGGGTGAGAATTGGCAAATAATATCTAATATTTCTCCAAATTGCTCACCAAAAACTAACTAAAAATCAGTATTAGAGCTTTAAGTAGATTAAGTAAAGGTATGATAATCAGCTCACTATCCACAAGGGCAACAGCAAAGCTGTTAGTCAGAGTGGCTCAAGAGTAGCGCTGGCACAGCCTATAGGCTGTCAGTGTGAGCTTATTATCTGATAAACTTTAAATACTGTAGCGAAGCATGGGTATCTGGATGTTAGTTTTATTTAATTTAAAAAAACCTGCTTAATTTGTTTCCCTAATTTATAAAATACTTATGGCTAGTTAAGTAGAAGTTGATTTATTGTGTTGGAAGGCATGTCACATACAAAATGATTTTAGATATAAGCTGATGTTTTAGGTGTAGTTTGGTGTTATTTGATTGATTTGATAGGGTTCTTTTGTTTGGCCGAGTGGTTGATGGCTTTTGATCAAATTGATAGGACAAAATATAGTTTTGAGGGGTGATTAGTTATTGGTTGTTTTGATAAGTTCAGTTAGGTTTACCTGAGTGGTTGGTGGTTTTTGGTTGATTCAATTAAGCAATTAGATTTAGCTGAGTGGCTATTGTTTATTTATAGTATATAATTAAAATTTTATAAATTAAATATCTGAAATTCTATAGACACTGTAGTGAAGCACAGGTAATTGGTGCTAGTTTATAATAAAACTTCATAATTTTATGATTTTAGTGAGGTTGTCATAAGCCTTGATCATCCCAATGGCTCTGGTAATTTGCTGTATTTTATTAAAAATGATAAGACATCCAACTCTAAAAAGCTTCAAAGCTTACCCCTTCATCTGGCCCTGCTATCCATAGTGCTGACATGTCCTTTTATTCCGCAAAGTTCCTTAATTGTAATTGTTATACATGTTTTTAGAAGTTTTTACTCTTTAACAACATGAAAAAATTTACAGGGAGCATTATTTTTCTATCAGCACTGAAATTGGACAGGTTAGTCAGGGAGAGGGTGCATTGAAGCAGCTCATAGATAGACATTTATTTTAATAGAATAAAGCAAGAGGCCAGGACTAAAGGAATAGTCTATTCTTGCAATATAACCTTTAGATATTATTTTCTTTAAAAGTAAAAATTTTATTTGATTTTAAGAATTAATCTTATCTTTTATTAAAAATCTTAATACTTATAGGTTTATAAGAGTATTACGTTTAAGGTTGTCCACAATGATAACACAAACTAGACCTTCTACCTTCTTTGGTTGGGTGAAAACAGAATGGCTCGTTTTTTTGATTGTTTCTTTCCATAGCCTCTAAGATCATATTTTTAACCTCTACAATTCTTGTGGGGAAGGAATTTCTACTATTTGACCTTAAATTTAATCTCAGAATTTCACTTTTTTTAATTTAATGAGCTGTGAGTCAGAGATTCTATATTTATATTATTAAAGCAATGGTTCATATCAAATTGAATTCAACTCTATCTGACTGATCCACATTTGACTTTCTATGTCCATAAAAAATCAAACTTAATCTGGAGATGAGCGCATATAAAACCTAATTCTAAAAAAATTAAATCTTCCGCCTCAAATGGAAAGCCTTATTGAAGTTAATATGTATGGATAGCAGTTAAGGATATCATCATTTTTAATAAAATAGTTATCTTTGTAACTAACAGGACAAGTAATGATAATAAACGATGAATTAATGAATCATTTTCCCAGTTTAAGATATGAAAGGAGTAATCAATACTTTGTGAGAGCTGGAGGGGATCAGCTTCAGAAGGATTATTGAAAATATGGCTACTTGTGTTAAACTGCCAGAGATTTTAAGTGAATTAACAATAGACCAAGTAAATTTGAGGATGATTTTACTCATGGAAAGTTAACTCCTGCTCTTATAGTTGAGAAAAATAGTTAGGCCGATAAATCCTTAATATTGACAAGTGTCTTACAGTACTCTCACAGTTAAAAAACTCTCAGGGCTAAACAATACGTATATGACTCTTTGGTTTCTGGGATATTCCTCCCTTAAAAAAAGGAACTTCTTCCATTTCAGGCAATAATACAAGCTTAAATCCCTTTTATAATTTCTTGTGGACATTACAAACAATAAAAAAACATTCTAACGATGTTCAACAGTAAAATGATATAAGAAGAGATAAGAGAATATATTAGATATTATGTTTTTAACTTTTCCCATTTCTTTATACTAAATCAGCCAGGAGCCAGTATTTGATACCATGAGGGAATCTTCTAAAACCTTAAAACTTTTAAGTCTACTTCACATGTTCTGATATGTGAGGTGTATAATTTTTGAATAATTAGATATTTTCAATATTATGAAGAAAATCGTCCTAGTTGAGCTTCTCATACCCAGATTTAGTATTGTTTCTAACCTTAGACTGGTGCCAACGCTCTTTTTTCTAATCCTTAAAGGTATTCTGAGTTAAGGGAACTTTTCTTTCCTCACATTGTAACTTGGTAAGGGACATAACCTATTATTAGTAGGTTCAGCGGTTCCCTTGCTCACTTAACTTGGGAGCTCATGGAAAACTTGATAGCAATATATGGACAAAGGATCAGTATCCATCAACAATAATTCTAAAAGTAAAATACTAAAAAATTATATATTAAAATAATTATTATATATTTTTTAAGTATGCTCTATTTAGTAAAACAAGGGATTACTTAGGGAAAGCCAGTTAAAAGTATTCTGTTGGCGCCCCAAATAGGAACAGCATCTGTCATTGATGGATTTACCCTCTGGAGTCATCCCAAATGATCTTCCTCATCCTACTAGTCAGGTTTCACCGCTGACTAGAACATTACCCCATCTAGGTTGAACTAAATAACGTTCCTTAATACCTTTGCTCAACCCCATAGGATTATCTTTAAGGGTTAGTAGCCTTCTTAGGTAAAAGGACCTTTTACTCATAAGCAGCAGGTCACATTACCTAAAAGGTATAACTATCAAGTTGCTAAAAAGCTTTGTCAACGCCCAACAACTAATCAATAGAGCCTTAATAAATTTATGACAAACTCTAATCGTCTCATACAAGTTCTTTAAATTTTCAACTGTTAAATCAATAGAACTTGTTACTTGTTTAGTATCTCCCCTGATAAAACATCAAAATCTGGAGAAATCAAACCCCAATGTATAAGTTATTATCACATTAAGGAACTAAACCAAACAATAGTTATCATATCCTATAGTAACTCAAATTCGCTATGGTTAATCATCCTCTCAGTATTCTCCATATGTAAGGTGAAATCCTTGTCCTGGGAGAAGATTGGCACATTATACTTTATGGGACTTGACCTTTAAACTATTTAAATATTCAGATAAGTCCCTAATTAAAGCTCAACACCACATCATAAGGTTGTATTTTAGATTCATGGGACTATTTGTTATATCTAAATTAGGCTAAAAGGCCTTTTAAATTATGTTTTCAAATATTTCCTAACTCTGATGTCAAATTCACCTAAATTCATCATCAGTAGCCCAAAAATCCCAATATCTCCATCAGCTGTTCATTTTGGAAGCTAGCAAGTTGGATCTCTAGACCTGGACTATTGGAAGAGCTACTACTTGAGGTTAATACCAATTTAACAGATGATACAAAAATATTACCAGGAGATCAAGGAGCTCAGCTGACTTCCAGGTGGGACATAATGATGGACAAACTACTTGGGAATCAGGAATGATTAATGAAACACTCCTTGAAATTCCAAGTGATTCAATATTTCCCTTTCACTTTCAACAGTATTATAGATAATACTGTTTAATTTTTTAGTAAAATACTTTTAATAAATATTATCTATTGTTGTCTATTATCTAGTTTAAGTTTATCTAATGAACAGAGTATCATCCATAGCTGAATCTTATAAAGACCTTCCCTCTTGGCTGACTGTAGCCTCTTATAATCACCCACTATGTTGGGATCCCCAGTTATAGCACCTGCAAGCACATCAGGCGGAAGCCCAACACACCCCCAGTGGATAAAGCAGATAATTTTATAATCTGATTGAGCTGGATGTGGACATAATTAAATCCCAACACATCCCCCGCTTGACCAGATTATCCAGAAAAATTTATAAAGTTAGGTATTTAATGCTACACAAATGGGGTCATAATTCAACTACAATGGTTAAATACAAATTTAGCAGAGCATGGCCTTGTGCTCACTTAGTGCATCTCAAGCCCATTCCTAGCAAAGCAGTTCCTCTTTTCTCTTTCCTACTCACTACCACCTCAATTGAGCGCGGTTTCTACAGCTAGATGCTGTACCAGGACTATTTTGGTCAAGCCCACTGATGATATGTTTTGGAAAACCTGACTCCCCCAGTTTGGGCTAAAAGAGTCCACGCCATTTAAGGATATCCTCATATGGCTTCATCAAAAATCATTGTTCCTGTACTCCCCTAGGCTAGGCTCTCCATTTTTGATCAGAGTGAATATTCTGACTCTCCTTCCTCATGCCCTTAATGGCAGATCCAGTTTCAAGGTGAGCTTATCCTGCCAACATTCACAGCCTTTTTCAACTCTGTCATAATTCATCTCCCTTCTTCTTGCATGCCCAAAGAAGGTGAAGACATCACCAGATTCTCTTTATTGCGGCAAAAATAAAAACATCATTTAATTATACATTTTCGGTTATATTTACTATTCTTTATCTTATAAAAATATATTATTTTTTCACTTTTTCTCTTTGCAATGGGAATTGACTATTATCAGTAGGTTCTTAGTCCTTATTTTGAAACTTAACTAATAATTATGGTTCAGAGATCCCTCCTGAAACTTTTTGATAATTATGGTTCAGCAGTCCCCAGGGATTATTATGACTATTTTTACCCTTAGATCCAATACTTTAAGTACCTGTTATGGACCAGGTTTACTATATGACCATCATCGATGTTTTTAAAATATAAGCATATGTTGCCATCTTAGCAATAATCTTGATTGACCAGCCCATAGGGCGTTCATTTTGGCACTCCTACAAACCCATGAGTATCACAATAGACTATCCTATCTCCCAAATGTTATTCTTTAGGCGCTGGTCAATTTTGATTGTCCTTCTTCTTTTCTCTAATTATTTTCTTTAACTGTGTGTCAAATGTCTGCAATTGTTTTTTGATCATAATATTCGCCAGTCAGATTAAGTATTTCTCTTTTCTCATCCCTGAAGTTGGTTTCACTGCTTTATAAAGTTGACGGTAAGGATGCTCTTTGTTTAGATAAGTGTTGAAATGGCGTTTTCACTCTTTCCACATTATAACTGATATTATACGCAAAGGTAACTGAATTCAGATAGGATCCTCAAGTGGAATCTTTCCTGCTACCAATTTTGCAGCGTTACAGCTAGTGTTCATTGACTCTTACTACCATTAATTAGTTTCTGGATGGTAGGGAATGAAGACCGCTCCTATGATCCCCATTACCTCATTTAGTCTTGGAACAATATAGATATAATTTGGTTCTGTTATCACATAATAATACTTCCAGTCATCTAAGCCAGTACACTAATTAGTCAGTATGATTCTCACAGTGCTTATAGCATCTACTCTGCTCAAGGCCTTCATCTCAACCCATTTATTCAGATGGTCTATTGCAACTATTTTTTACTTTACTCCTCCAGATCTAATACCCAAGAGTCCCATCACGTCTATTTATACTGTGTGGCACGGAAAACCCAGGAGTAAAAGCCAGTATTCCATCACATTCTTTTGAGGCTTATGGAGTTGCTATTCCACACAACTGGATAGATAATCTGTGACTTATAATCGCTTGATTCCTAGTAATAATACTGGCGTAAATGTTCTATTGTTTTTCTTAGGCCACCATTTTTACAACTTTGTGTACAGCTTGAATAATCTCTGAGCGTTCTGACAGTTTAGGGAATTTGTACCGTTTTCCATCAATCTACTTATAGAGCTGCCAATTCTTCATCTGGTTTTTTCCATTGCTTTCTTCAAAGCCCTAAATCTTCTGGGGTTAATCCCCAAATATACCTTTAATAATCCGTTGTTATAATCCATCCAATTACTGATACATGACTTGAACAGAAGGTAATTTCGATAATCTGCAAGCATTCTGATGTGCTGCTTCTGAAAAATGTATAATTTTAAGATCATAGGATTGCAGTTTCATTCCATCTAGCCTGTCGCTCCCTGATACTTTAAGATTATGAAACCATCATAGTGATTAGTGGTTGTTCACAACCTTGAAGTGTGTCCCATGAATATAAACTAAAAACTGTTTGGAGTCGTATATCACTGCAAGGCGCTTGCACTTTGTCACGGTGTATTTTCTTTCTGCTAACATAAATGTTCTACTTACATATGCCACTGTATTCTTTTTACTGTCATCGTCTACTTGACTTCAAACAGCGCCAATCCTTTAATGAGTCATCATACTTGATTCTTAACCTCCTATTGATCTTTTAGTAATCAGAAAAGGAATAGTTAATAGATAACTTCTTATCTCATAGAAAGCTTATGGGCTCCTTCATAAAACACAATTCCTATTTGTATCCTGTTGGAATTCTATCAGGAGGAAGTGCTTGCAGGTAATATTTTCACAGGACTACAACAATATAGCGGTTGTTGAAGTATTATACTTGCAATAGCTACTTAAATAATACAAAGAGAATAATGTACACTATAAAGGGAGTCTATTTTTCTATAATTTTATCACTACTAAAACTGAGGTAATTAAAAAGATAAGATCCATGTTCATTAATATCGCTTAGTATTTGGGCTAAGTTGAGGCTTAGTAATGAAAGGCTATGAAATCCAATTTAGACAGAGGGCATTCCAATTTGGCTAAATGACTATTTAGCCTATCACTGTTCTGTTGAACTGAATCATCTTATAAAGCTAAATTTAAATGTGAGATCAACTTTTGGAATGACATAATCATAATGAGCATTTTAATTTAATCCCACCAATCAGCCATCTTCAATATTTGTACAGTTTGGCCTGGTACATCAGGTCCTAAAGGCTGATTGGCTGGTAAAATATTTGCACCTCCTGGGACCCCCTACAAGTTTATAAATAAGGGAACTTTCTTTTGAGAGTTTGAACCAAATTTAAGCTGGTGCTTGGGCGGAGTTCCAGGCCAGTTGGCCTACTTTCCGAGAAGTTTAAAGGAGCTAGGGAGCTAAAATCTATGGCTTTCAGCTGGATTTTCAGAGTGAAAGGATTCCTCCAATTTGAAGATTCCACTTAGAATCAACTAGAGTTTTTTATATAGTACTTTCATTATTCACCGCCAAATCAATCTTCTATACTAGCTGGACATCTAATTCTGACAGAACCTTCAGCAGGGAAATAGTGATCCAGTGATTCCAGAAAAATCATATTGGTAATTTGGCAATAGTTGCCAACCATCCCAATTAAGGCTAGTGTTTCCTGAGTGCTTTTCAGGATCAACATATTTTCATTAGGCATCATCTTCTGTGACTGCAGTTGCAATCCACTGGAGTTTATCACAAACCCAAGATATAAAGGCTCTCTCTTAAATAAATGGAATTTACTCAGCTTGATCTACAAAAACGCCATTGCTAGGCGTTCGAACACTGCCTCAAAGTGTTCTATGTGATTGGTAAATTTCCTATTAATACATTGATGTTGTTCAAGTACATCAAAATGCAATGCAACTTCATATCACTCAAGAAAAAATTATCACCATTTGGAAAGTTACCGCCACATTACATAACCCCTGAGGCATTCTCATTGGCTGGTATAACCCTTGTGCAGTGATTATTGCGCACCTCTCTTGATCTTCTTTTGGCAAGTCTATCTGCCAATACTATGAGATAAAGTCTATCACTGAAAAGAGCTTGGGTTCCTCTAGGCAATTTAGCGCGTCATCTATCCTCAGAATTGAATACAAATCCTTCTTAATGATTTCATTCAACTGACAGTAATTAGTCACCACTCAATTTAGTCCATTCTATCTCTTTACAATATGAATCAGACTCAGCCATGGACTTAACAAAAGTACAAGGAGCCCATGCTCAATCAGCTTATTGATTTCTTCACTGACTACTTCATCAGTATCCTTGGATTGACTGATATGTCAAATTTTTATTGGCGGATATTATCCAGTGTTACCCTTATGGATCACATTTTTAGCGCATCCAAGGTCTTGATCATTCTAGGAAAAATTACCTGATACTTCTCAAGTAATTATAGCAATTCTTTCTGCTAATGTTTTGATAGCCCACCCAAATGCTCACAGTCAACTAATAAACTAATGCTTTTGGAAGCATCTTATGGTAATCCCATCTCTACTAGAGTTCCAAAGTTATGGAACATCTAAATTTTTGCCGTTAAATTAAATGCACAAACAAATTAACTTGGATTTTTCCACTTTCATCAATTTTTCGCTCAGATTGACCAGTAGTAATCATATTTCACCGTGGCCTGGCAATATAATCTTTGCAGCTACTCAAGGCTCCAGGCTTCATTTATTCCATGAGTGATGACTTCTTCAATATTATTTAATGGATTTCTAGATTTAACTTTTGTATCACTATTATCTGCATTCTAGTGGAATGGTCTTCATCGTTTTCATCCTTAGCATTATCCCACAAATTTTTGAGAATCTCTTTGTCATTTCCCTGATTTTCCTTCCTACCAACTTTTATATGATTAAATTAGTGCCATCGCTGTAAATTAGATTTACAATACTATTCTTCTTTGTCAGCGGAGTTTCTCCTTTCTGCTAATATAATAAATGGCAGGGTTTGCCCCAAAATTGTTAGGGTATTCTTTCCAAAAAATTACATTTGAACCATACTTTCTCAGGAATTCCATTCCAATGAGGATGTCATAATATTGGTTTGCCAGTATTATGGCGGAAGCTGATACCACCAGCGAACTGAAATGAAGCATCAGTGCACTTTATGTTCCACATGAAGTTTTGGTATTCAGTTCAATGGTCCCACTTTTTCTGGAGCTCTAAATCTGGAAAAATATTCGTTTGATTCAACTACTAGCTTTAAATGATATTAATGGTTTCTTTACTATCAATTATCACCCATATTATTACTTTATTGAAATAATGTCTTCATAAATACACTCATAGTATTTAAAAAGTTTTTAATAATAGAATTGTTGCACTTTTCCCAAATTGAGAGTATAAACTAAATGTGTGGAGAAATCAGGAAAGAATTCCTTGATCACGCTAATTGGGGGGGAAATGTCTTCATCGTCAAGTTTTGTCTTATGTAATTCTTATTGATTTTGGAAGCTCTTATTTTTCCGCTAACTGACAAGCATATGGCTGAGCAACATCTTTCACTATTTGGGTCTATCCCCTTTGCCTTTGCATGGGTGATTTCATATTCGTCTAATGAACCACCTGGTAGAGCGGATCAGGAGTGTCTTCATCTAAGAATAGATTGGAAATATCAAGTCACATTTAAATATGTCAGGGGGAACAGGTTATATCACATCCCAGATTTTTTCCAAATCTAAATGTGGGCCCTTTTAAGGATCATGTCCAGTTTTCTTTTCTTTATCCTGCAACATAGTAACTTGCTCTTTAGGCTTCTTATACCAACATTGAGCGACTAAATGCCCAAAATTCCACATTAAAGGTAGTGGTTTTGAGTTTTATCTGCTCATTTTTGGTCCTTTAAGCTTTTCCCCTATTATGACTTGATTCTATTGTTCTTTATAAGACTCAGAGAATTTCACTATATTCTGAGTTCTGGTAGAAACATCTTTTAAAAGTTTGATGGGGTACTTTGAATATTTTCTCCTAACATCTTGAGATACTCTACCACCTGTGTTGTGGAAGTATGGTTTGCAAGTGCCAAAACCATAGCGTTATGAAAAACTCTGTAGGTCCAAAGCACCGCTTACATTGCAATCCATGCTTTGAAATCTGATAATACTTTTGCACCAGTCAGTATTCGTGATTCCTACTAAAATTGGTCAATGAAAGCGGTTAAGACTTTTCTTTCTTAAATTGTATTCCCATAAACTCCTGTTTACAGTTAGCCATCCTCTTATGACTACCAAGCTCAGTCATTATTTCTTCGTTGGCATTGCTGTATGTCCAATTATCCCCATTGAGATGAAGAAACACCAGATTTTGACAGTTGTTGTCTAAGCATTCCATCATGTTTATTGCTTTTTCTCAGTCCTCATATCTTAACATAATCATTTCAAATAGGCGTAAAACTCCAGTGTGTTATCCTGGTGAAGGATAGGTAACGTTGAATATTTCAAAACTCTTCCGTTGCTACTATAGCAGCAGATTCATTATTGGCAAATTAACTAATGATAGGAGTGTTTTTGGGGTCATCTATAAAGTGCAGCGAAAGCTCCAGGCATATTTCTTGGTGTTGTACTTTCTCTGCTGATTTTTTGTGCATAAAAATTCAAACTCATTTTCCTCCATCTGGGTGCGATCACATATGCAATTTTATATTTCTTGTAAGTGCTTTAAGGTATGCGCTACGTCCTCAAAAATCTGATGAAAGCTGGTGGGTTTTTTTGTGTACCTTACTCAGCACATTGATTATGATTCATCTATTTGTCCATTAGGGGATTCATTCCAAAAGTGGATGTAAGAGTTGTCAATTTTATATTAAATAACTATTGTTCAGAGAAATTTTTTTGCAAATATTTATTCATCCTGAGGATTATGTTCCACTGAATTGAAGAATGTTTAGCTAAGGATGATCCCTGACAATAAACAAGAAATTAGGGTGTCAATTTCAGTATTGATAACTTAATTGTCTTGTACTCTCTTTCCACTCGGTGTAACTTTCCAAGCAAAATTACACAAAATAATATAAAGCAAATCCTAATCACCCATTATAGTCTCGCTCCAATGTCCTCAGACTCTCCGCCAGCTGCTCCAGTGTGGGGCAGCAGCAAAACTCCCCCACCCATTTTTATCCAGCAGGAAAACACGCTCAGACTGGTTCACCCAGTCATTCAAACCCATAAGATGATTCGTTCCTCCCAAGGATCTCGACGCCCACCTTGTTCATACCCAAGCAGTACCTGCTGTCCCCTAGTGCTCCCCCAGAGCAACATGCGCTATGGAATAAGGGTCAAATATGTGAAACTATTCCCATACCATGACCAAGCTATTATCAAAATGGCACAGGCGGTGATGACACCCGCCAGATTTATAAATTTCTGCCCCTAAAAGGGGGTATTTTGACCTCAGCTTCACCTGTGAAGCTGATGCTGCCACTGCAGCAACTGTGCTCCTGGCATTCCAGGGCACCCCTCTCCCCACAACTTGAACCCAGCTCCCAGCAAATACCACTTTGGTGGTCCAGTTTGCTGGATTTCCCACCCACCTCCCCCTGAAGTGCTCCACCAGGAGCTGATGGATGGTTTGGCAGCCTATGGCTCCAACCCCATCTTACAATTTGTGGTCCCAAATGGGGCCATACGACTTGCTGGGCCTTGAGCATATGCCACAATCAGCCCTGAATTTAGTAAAATGGCCATTTCAATTCCCCTTGTACCATTATTCCTTCAGTGCCCAACCATCCATTTTGGGCCCGCGTCAAGGGCAGGCGGACAATCTGTCCGTCATGTTTTGAGTTGGACCACTCAAAACGCAAGTGCCCCTCCTTAGCCACTTATGACAGATCGGATGACTCATCTGCTGACCTCCAATCTACTGCCCACCCCATACAAGTTCCAGTATGGGGCACAATCCTACCTCCCCCTCCCCCAAAACTGGTAGCTGCAGCTGCACCTGCAGCCACCAATCATCCTCCGCCTCGCCCCAATGCCACAAATGATTCCTCAAATCAAGCATCAGACTGGATCCCAGTTTGATCCCGTGCTTCCTCAAATGGATCAACCAAACCTCAACCATATGCCGATTCCCCAATTCAATTCAACCAAAACCCATGTGAGTTATTGGCTGAAATTGACGAATCAGGTAAGTCATCCAAGAACCATCTCTGCAAATTGAGCGGTTCATTAATGCAGAATGGGACGCCAAATACCCCTTTACTATATAACCCACAGCCAAATGCCAAATCATTTTGCAGTGATCACCAGCTTGCAGTCAAAGCAGCTGCAACACCAGATTGTCTCCCCTTTGTAAAGCTGTCGCCAAATCAGTGGCGATTCTCACAAGAGGAATTCCACCTCCTGTTATCCCCAAAAGTCTTACTCAAAAGAGTAAAATCACATTAAAACAGCTATACAAAAATTCTAATGATGCTATCCAGAACGTGGCAACTATAACACGGAACCCAAAAGCTAAAATTACCCAAACCAACATTGCTGCATTTGTAATACTCCCAGATTCCCGCAATAAAGCTGAAAAAGCTTTAACCAATTATATCATTGCCATTTACCTAGCTGGCAAACATCCATGAAATACCAATTATTTGCAATATTGAACCACATGCCGCAGATGCCCCAACTCCTTTACTGTCTGCTGTGACATGCACTATACTATGGGAGAAAGAAAAAGCTGCCAAAGATGAGCCCCCCAATCCCCCTCCCCTTCCGCCAGGGAGGGATTAGCGGTTTCCGCTTCCCACCTGGTTGGTTGTTTTGTTTGAAGTGTTTCACACAATCCGCTCATTTGGGCGTTTTATTTGAACCAATTAGTTACGTTAGTTTTTAGTTTTAGTTTTGGTAATGTCCATCCCCTGGTCAGATTACCTTAAATAGATAGATAAACTTAATTGACTTGTAGGATTCAGTCAGTGTTAGTTGCAATTGAATAAGGGGTTTATGGTTGGGACCATCTAGTACTAAAAAAATAAGGGGTTTATGAATTGCTGGAAAGTAATGCTGTCTGTAATAAAACAAATTACAAGTTACCCTTCTATAAATTACAATTTGCTGTTTATGGGTAAGAGTTCTATTACCTAAGCAGGCTGTACCAAATAAGGGTAATTCAATGGGAGTTAAGTGAAGACATTGGAACACTCCTCATTTCTACTCAAAAAAGTTGCACTGAGGTTTGGTGATAGAATCCAATTAGACTAATGAGGAAGATCATAGTTTTTCATGCCCCTGGAGGGCTAATTCATCAGCGTTGGCCATCATTCCCATTTGGGCGCTAACCAAAGAGTTGGGCGCTAAATTCCCTATATATACCCCTTAGTTTTTCATAACAAAAAGATAAAGATAATAATAGCTCAAATACTTTTTATAATTTAGACTGTTTTTGCTCTTGTGATTAGAGTTGTTGGAAGGACAAGAAGATCATTTGTCTTTTTTATTGTTATCTCCGTGGATTCAGTGCAACAAGAAGGAAGAAGAACCTCTGAACTTCATCCTAGGTTAAGTTTTACCAGACGAAATAAGGGTATAATTCCCTACAATTTGCAATAATTTCAAGATTGGGACACATCAGTTTAGCGTTGGACCTAATTACCATATTGGCTATCAGATACTCAACTAGTGTAGTAGTCTTCATACTATTACCTCCATTATAATCAAGAATCAACTATTAAAACAACACACATACAAAGAACCTGTTCAGAAGTTGAACAAAGGAGCTGAAGCTATCCATTATTCAGATAAAAATGAATATAGAACATTCAACATTTGGTGCTCAAATGAGTAATACAAGCTCTCATGTTTTTTTGGTGCTCAAATAGAGTTAGTTGAGTTTAGCTGAATTTAAAAAGATGATCGTAATAAACATGTCTTATTAGAACGAATTATACAAGCTTTGGATGTAAAATAGAGACTATTAACAAGGATACACTCAACTTGGCATCACAAGCTGAATTTAGAGCATTGGAAGAACAGGTGATGAAGGCCAAGGAAGAGGTAGAACAAGTGGGAAAAATCAACAATGTCCTCTGCAGAAAAGTCAACTTCTTGAAGCTTAAGGAGGGTGTTTTGATTAAAGAAGTGTTATTTCAGAAAATATAGTGTGAAACAGATTATGAATGCTTATCCCAGTTAAGTGAAGAGATAGCATGAAATATGAAGTATATAGAAGAACTGGAGACTATAAGTGCAATTGTGCATATTTGAAGGCGGAAGAAGCCAACTACAACACGCCTGAATCTTTAGTCAGTAAAATTACACCACCCAGAAATATGACTGGGTCATTTGAAGCATTTTTGGAAATGATCATTGAAGTTACTCCCATGGTCAATCAAGTCATTGGGCAGGATTACCCTGCCAGTGAGCCACGTATGAATTTTAAAAGCACAATGAAATTACCCACTTTCCATTGGGATAACGCCCCTGCTTTTTCCAATTATTTAATATGACGATGTTCAAATTCAGTGAATGACAAAAGGTAGTGACCATCATTAACTGCTTGAACACTGATTATCAGAATTGAATGTTAGCCCCATCCCAATGGGGAAAATTGGTCTTACAATGAGCCAAAAAAGCTATTATGCTAAAATTTAGAATCCCTAAGAGGATGTCTAAATACAAGCAGGAATTTATGTGGATTAAATCCTAAAAAGATGAGACCCAAGTAATTTTTGCAGCCCAATTCTACAAGGAATCACAGATCCTGGCTGGTGCAAAAGTGCTATTGGATTATGATGCTTGAATTGCGATGCAAGCGGTGTTAAAGTCATATCATGATTTGCACTGAATATTGGCCTCAACGTTAGACATAGATATCCACATCTCAAATAGTGGATCATTTGAAGATGACGGGAGCCACTTTTGAAGCCCCAAACCGAGCATTTAAATTGATCCAGACTTGAGCTCAAAAGACTATAAAATTCGCCATGATGAATAAGGAGCATATAAAATAATGTCATGTTGGGGAACAAGCCTGAAGTACAAAAACGAGTGGACAAGACTCAGACCTGCTGCCACTGTGTGGTAGAATTGGACATGTAGCTGCCTAATATTAGAGCAAGAAACCTAAGGAGCAGGTTACCTTAGTTCAAGAAAAGGAGAAGAGAATCAGTTAGGAGTCAGGAAATGGTCTCACAGTCTAGAGAAGGAACAATCTGGCAGCATAGTTAAACTTGTTCCTCCTGATATTATGGATGACAATAAAGACATTTCCAGTCTCTTTGAGGATAATGAAAAACTGATCCACTATATCATATTGTTAACATGGGCGTGAATGCCGTTAATTGAAAAAACCAAGGAATTGACCCCAAAATAATGAAGTAGGTGGCTCAACTGTACGCTCATCAGCTAGAGGACAATATTAGATCTGCTGGGAATCAGGAGGAGTACTTAAGTGATTATATGAGGTGAACATATCTATTCCTATAAGTGCGACAAAGGAAACTTACCAGATCAATCCACACAAATAATTTATTCTCTCAATTCAGCAAATAACGCCATCATTCACTCAGTAAACACCCTATTATAAAATTCTTTGTGTACCTATGCGTTTATCATAGTTAACTGAGTGAGAATGAGGGTGATTATCGAAAGTGGAGCGCCTATTAGCATCATTTTGCTCAAATAGTGAAACAAATGAGACTCACTGGATTTGGAACACTTGAAGGAATACGGAATGGCAAGACCAGATATGTCTATATTCTGTGGAGCCTACAGTGCGCTTTCACTCTGGTTCAGTTCACTTGTGGTATCAGCTCCCACCATCATGTTGGCTAATTATAATTATGATATACTCATCAGGACAGATTACTGAAAATTATGGAGAAAAATTTAATTCTAGGATCTTATTCTGACCATTCTTAAACACACCTGGACCTTTGTATATCAGCAAAAAGAAGAACAACCGCTGACTAAGAAAAAAAAAATTTAAACTTGATTTACAATGAAAGCATAATTCAAGATCCAGTACAAACTGGTCAGGCGAAACAGAGAGAAAGGTTAAAGATTGCTTAGAAATTGCAGGATATCCTTGAGAATGAAAACTATGAGTGCTATACCACTGGGAATGCAGATATTTGTTAACACAGGGTTAATACTTGAAGTCCTAGAGCAACTATATGGAGAAGTCTTTAGATCATGGAGGAAATCAAGAATCTAGCCATGGGTAGTTCCAAGGATAATTATGCTGGGACACAGAGAAATAAGTGTAATACTGGCTGATATGGGAAAGAAACTGATAAAGATAGCAAAAAATTAAGCGATTACATTTCTACATTAAATTCCAGCGGCAGAGTTCTGCAAATTCCATGATTCTAAAAGATTAACTAAAATGGTATTTCTTGAAGAAACTGCCGAAAGTTTCAACGTTTTTGTGGATTAAGGGCAGCTAGTTGATTACAAACAGCAGCAATAGGATGTGCTATGATTATCTAAAGGTATTGGGAGGTATTTGCTTAAGATGACCTTGACTTGGGATTTGCAAAGAATGTGATACACAAGGTTAATGCTGGTAATACTCACCAATGAGGATGAGACCTGTTAAAGTATAGAGCTGCGAAGCTGTATGTTACAAAAATGGGCGTTCTTGTTGAGATACACCATAAGCAATTTTGCGCAGGGTTTGACCCACTGAGCAATAGGACTAACGATATGAGGATCGTTGCCCTTGAAACAACAAAAAATAAACTATTTAATAAATATGGAGAACTTGCTCCCACTTTACTCTTTTTATCAATATAATACTACACTGGATCCTCACTGTTCTGCTCCTCTAAACTATTAACAACCTCCTCCCTTAATCATATCATCTCGCCTATATTGTAGCAACTTTGAATTTACCACTTCCATGGCTTAGTATTTTGATTCGCCATACCTCATTGATTCTAGCAACTCTTCATTCATTACTTTCATGATCATCTAGTCTGAAGCGATTTCCCAACAACCCAATATCACCTAATTTCAATGCGCTTGAATTACCATTACTCATATCAATTCTCAGCGTTTTCCATCCATTCTGCCATAAACCTAAGGCTTATCATCCAGTCATATTGGAATCGCAACATTATCCCCTCCTTGACTGGATGATAAGGCTCCTATTGCTTATATGCCCGGAGGAACTTTTCATGCACTTGGTTGATGATCTGACTGCTAGCGGGGTCCTTGATAGTATATGCATCCATACCTGTCTTCTCAATGACTTCAAATGGCCTGATCCAGATACTGGCAAGCTTGTGTTTATGGCCGAACCCATGTTGATCATGGAATAGGACCATGTCTCCACCATTTAACTGTGCTAGGCCACTCCGCTGTACTTGATCGGCAGCCTGGCTTTTGATTCTCTTGCCTACGCTGAACGAGTACCCTTCAGTTTCTAGTTTTATCAGCGCAATTGTTAGGACGGTCAAATAGCGTTGCAGATCCATTCTGCCAGTGTCCTCTACACAGGCATATAGGAGTGCGGGAAGAGTGGGGTGCCATCCATAAAGCAATTGAAATGGGCTTTTCACCGTGGCAGAATGGTAGCTAATGTTGTAGGCAAACACCATGGTAGAAAGGAGGGTACTACAATCAGAGGGCTTGAGCAGAAACTACTTCCATAATATGTCCACCAGGGTCCCATTGACCTGCTCAGCCATTCTGTTGGACTTGGGGTGATATGTAGTTGTTAGAACCCCACGGATGGCCATCATTTCGTTGATCTTGGGAAGTGTGTGAGAGGTAAATTTAGTACCGTTGCTGATAAGGATAAACTGTGGACAGCTGTGACGCTGAATGATGCACTCCATTACAAACTTAGCCACAGTAACTGCCCCCAGGTCCTGAATGGCCCATGCCTCAAACCACCTGGTCAAGTGGTCAATTGCCACCAGGATATACTTTTACTGGTTGGCTCCTGTTGGCAGAGGACCAATGACATCAAAGGAGACCGTATGACAAGCAAAGTGTAGCTTCACTAACTGGTATGAGGCCTTCCGGTGGAACAGCTTTTCCACTTGGCACTTGTTACAGGAGGAGATAGTATCAAGCACATCAAAGTTCATGCTTTCCCAGTAATACCAAGGCCGCAATAATTCCAACGCCTTGCGCATGTCACCATGCCCAAATGCCTGATGTGCACTCATGATAATGTTAGGACGCGTTGAGGGTCGTGGAAAGTTTACTGTTGAGTTGCCAATCTTCTTGTACAACTCACCATTCCACAGGAAAGTAATGGCTCGCATTTCATTCAACGCCTTGATGACTTGTGGTGGCTCATCATCATACTTTCCGCTGAGCATCTTGTCATACATAATATCGCTCAGATTTGCTGTAACTGCAATAGTTGGTAGCCTCGACAAGCAATCAGCATTCTGGTGTTTTGTTCCTGGTCAGTGAAGGATTTCAAAGTTGTAAGCCTGTAGTTTAAGGGCCCATCAGGCTAGACGACCCTCCGGCTCCTTAAGGTTCTTCAACCAGCTAACGAGGCATGATCCATTATGACTTTAAGCTTTATACCATGCAAATATACTCTGAATTGCTTGTATGCATAAATCACTGCTAAACACTCTTGCTTGGTCACAGTATAATTACTTTTATGGCTATTCAGGCTCCAACTGCAGTATGCCACTGGGTGCTCCTCCCCTTCATCATCTTTTTGGGACATAACTGCCCCCACAGAGGAAAGAGATGCATCCATCTGTCTAATAAATTCATTTTATAAAATTTGGGTAGCGTAGAACTGGCGCATTGATCAATGCTGTTTGAAGAGTATTGAAGGAGCTTTGACAGTGTTCCATCCATTCAAACGTGGCGTCATGTTTTAATAACTCGAACAGCAAACTTCAAATACAACTAAAGTTTGGTATGAATTGGCGATAGTAGCCTACCATCCCTAAAAATACTTGTATATCTCGCTTACTGCTTGGTATTCATCTTCTTAATGACCTCCACCTTAGCTTTTTGGGTCCTCAAACCTGTTACATCAACTGTAGAACCGAGGTACTCTAGAAGATCCTAAAATAAGTGGCATTTCTAAGGTTTTATTTTGATGTTGGCCTCAGCCAACTGGCAGAATACTTCTTCCAAATGGTCAAGGTGCTCATAAAACGTGCGGTAGAAAACGTTTATATTATCAAGGTATACAAGAACGCAGGAAAGCTTCAATTTGCCAAGGATAGTGTCCATCGCCCGTTAGAAAGTAGCCAGGGCATTACACAGCCCTTGTTGCATATGTGTTGGTTAAAAAGCCCTTTTGGCGTGATAATGACGCATTTTTCTTGTTCCGCCACAGGTAACTCAATCTTCCAATAGCCAGATATCAAATCTGTTGCAGAGAAGTAATGCGCTCCCCCCAACCGGTCCAACGCATCATCAATTCGTGGCAAAGGTTATGAGTCTTTTTTCATAATGCTGTTGAGCTTGCGGTATCTATTACTACCCAGTTGGTCCCATCCTTCTTTTTGACAATTAGGACATGGGAAGCCCATGGGCTGTTCGATGGTTCAAGCACTCCTTGCTCTAGCAGTGTATCAATTTCTGCTGGGACAACTTCTTCCGCCGCTATAGATTGGTGGATCAGCTGAGATCTGATGGGGGGATGATCCCCAGTGTCCACTCTATGGATCACTCCTTGCACACCCCTAAATCATGATCATCAACAGCAAAAATCTCTTTGTTTTTTTTGAAATAGGGCTTCTGCTTGATCTCATTTGACATTCTGTTAACCCCATTAATTTTTCACGTAGTACAACTGCCATTATTCCAGGCTGTATTTCAATGGGCAGACCAAATTCATCCAATGAATCAAACTCATGAACCTGGAAGACCTCTTCAACTGGGATGAAATGTAAATACGCCACAATTTGGTGTCAGCAGATTTGCATTGGTTTATCCTGAAGATTTGCTACCAAGACCTTATTTTCCCATTTCCTGGAAGTATAATGCCTTGGGCCACGTGGGGCTCGAGCTGTGATTGCTTATAAGGCTCAATGGCCTCCCCATAAAGCCCAGCAGGCACTTCCACCTCTAAATCAGTGTTTATAATTACTTGGTGTCCATAGGGAATAGATATAGGGCCTGAAGCTCTAAAATGGTAGCCCTTGATACTCATAAATTTGTTGGGGAAGGGCGTGGTCTTACTCTTTAGTCGATGATAGTGAACCAAAACCACTCCATCACCATATGCAAGGTTAATGGGACTCATGTGTACTGAATCCTTTGGCATTCCTCTGGAAGTGAAGTATATTGAGATCCGCTGCTCCATAAATTTCAAATGTCTCCGCTTTCATATCAACAACAGCCCCAAAGTGGTGCATAAAAGCAGTTCCAATTAACAGGTCATAGTAATTGTTTTATAACACTATAGCTGATAATACAATGACAATTGACCCAAACCGCAAGGGTAGCACGCTGTACGCTCCTTCAGAGACTGTGCTTTCTGTGCCTGCAGTCTCATACACCATATGATGCTCCACGTCAGGCTTTAATGCAACTTTGACACCAACTTTGTGGATAATATGTTGATTGGGGCACCAGTACCAATTATCGCACAAACTCAGGTTTTTGCTATGACAGTATTGCAGTAAGTACACTCAGAGTAAGATGCATCTGATTGTTTTAAGACATGGACATTTAACGGATCTCTTTTTCCAAGGAAGCTCATGATACCCTTCCCCAATTTAGGGTATCCTTTAACAATAGCGTCCACAGGGAGGGCCGCGTTTACCCCTTTTAAGAGAAGCGCATCAGCTAATGGATCTAGTTCATCTGTAGAAAGGTGATTGAACATTTGACGAGCATAATGCTTTGGTTGGTCCTGAGAGCCTGCTTCCACTATATCCATGAATTGCTTTCATGTCAGCACATTCACCCCTCCAACTGCCCGATGCTATAAGAAGGCGTCATCATACTGAGGAACTTCCGCTGAATGTACAGGAATAGGTTTCAGTGGGACGTATTGGGTCAGAATAGCAGATGTAGAGAGTCCCATCTCTACTCCGCTCTGACTTTTCCCTGATAATACTGCTCCTGCGGTAGGTACTGAACCTGACAATTGTGACAACTTATATACAGGTGCCCAGAGCGACCACACAAAAAGCGATTGACCCCATAAGACCTGCATCCTTGATTGTTATAAAAGGGGCCACCCCAAAGGTTGGGCTGGGATTGAACAGTGTAACCAGGCCCCTCTCAATAGGTGAACTGCTGTTGGCAATTGGGTTGGAAGCGAGGCTTGTATTGATAATAAGGCCAGGGGATGCCAACCAGATGCTGAATAGGGAGGGATAATTCCTCCAGATAAAAAAGGCTAGCAGTGGAGGCGATAGGTTTCTGCTCTATATTAGGTGGAGGGAAGGTAGTGGATAGACGGCGTAGAATTTGAAAAATTTTAAGCAAGGGTATGTCAACCTCTAAATATGGAGCCATGGCATTAAAAAGCTCACGGTATGGTTTCAGAGCAGAGGTCAACGCTATGCTTATGTCACATTCAGTTAAAACTCCTGCCCCAATTAACACATGGGCTTCTGCTGAGAATCAAATTAGCAAATGAAGTGAGGCTCTCATTATGTTGAAACCCAATGGTTAGAAACTCAGCCTTTCATTGCGCCATTTTTGAAGTTCCTCCAAACAACCACAGCACAGTATCCTTCACTTTTTGATAGGTAACGGAACTTTTGGGAAGATAGCAAGTAACTTGGTCAGCGCTTCCAACATCCAGGATGGACATTAATAATTTGGTTTTATGCCAATCTGAAGCTCCTTCTACTGCAAACTCAAATTGTTTAAAGAATCCATGGGTGTCCCGTCACTATCAAATTTAGGCAGCTTATCAATACAACCCTCTTGCAGAAACTCCTTTTTCCATTTGAGCACAGCGTCTAGGAAAGCTTGAGTTCTGCATAAATAATGGTTGCAGTGTCTCAGGATGATTCCTTGACAAAGCAAGCTGGATATGACATGGCCAGCAACTGAGGAAATTTTTATCAGTTTTTGTGATTTATCAATTGGCCCTCTGTAGTGAGCACCACTTTTATAAAAATGGGCGTTATCGTTGAGATACTCCATAATCAATTTTGTGCAGGGTTCGACCCACTGAGCAATAGGACTAACAATATGAGGATCGTTGCCCTTGAAACAACAGAAATAACAATTTAATAAACATGGAGCACTTGCTCCCACTATACTCTTTTTATTTAATATAATAACTACAGTGGATCCTCGCTGTTCCGCTCCTTTAAACTATTAACAACCTCCTCCCTTAATCATCTCGTCTCACCTATATCATGGTGACTTTAGATGATACCACTTTCATGGCTTAGTAATTTAATTCGCTGTATCTCATTGGTTCTGGCAACTCTTCATTTGTTACTTTCATGATCGCCTAATTCAATGCAATTTCCCAACAACCCAATATTGCCTAATTTTGAGGCGCTCTAATTACCATTACTCATATCAATTCTTGGCAGATTCCATCTGTTCTACCATAACGACCTAGGGCTTATTGTCCAATCATATAGGAATCATGACACTGTGGTCAGTGAAGAAATTGGCAAGTTAGTTGAGCAAGGGCTTATCATTCCATTGCTGAGTCCATGAGTGAGTTCAATACTCATTTTAAAAGAGATGGATGGATCAAATTGAGTAGTGATTAATTATTGCCAATTAAAAAATCAGTAATAAGGATTTTTATCCACTGTTGAGGATTCTCAATGCAATCAATTGCTTAGGGAACGCCAAAAATATACAGTTATGGACTTAATTTCAGGATATTGGCAAATCAATTTGTAAAAGGAGGACTAGGAAAAATGTATTATCATTATTGCACAGGGAATTTATCAGCCTACCCAAATGCCCCAGTGATTGTGTAATGCGCTGGCCACATTCCAGAGATCAATGGACTCTATCCTTAGTGATATGAAGCTATCCTGCATTTTAGTATCTGTATAATATAAATGTATTCAGCAGGACTTTCACAGACCATTTGAAGCACTAAAGAAGTTTTCAAGCGCCTGATGATGGAAAACTTGAAATTAAGCAAAAGAAATATCACTTCTTTCTGAAGGAGCTTGGTACTTGGGGTTTAATATAAAGTCCAGCGGGCTGCGACCCCAGCAGCAGAAGATTATGGAATTCAAACAGATGTGATCATAAAGAGCGTTTGGGATTTCTAAGTATTTCTTGGAATGGTCAGCTATCATCGCCAATTTATAAAGGATTTTTCTAAAATTGGGGAGTAATTATTACACTTACTGGAAGGATCTGAAAAAGGATTTACGTGGAACAATGAGGCTCAGGATTCATTTGATGAGTTAAGCCAATACTAATGTACCAGTGCTGTATTAGTGTACCCAAAAATAAATCAGAAATACATAATCCAAACTAAAATTCATTGATAGCAATTGGTGCCATTTGAGTCAAGTGGATAGAGATGGTGATAACATCTGTTAAGGTATGTTAGTCAAACACTAACACCAGCGGAGAGGAATTGTACCATGACAGAGTGCAAATGCCTTGCAGTGACTATGCATGCAAGCAATTCAGAATATCTATGGAACGCACTTCATAGTGATGAATGAACACTCATCTTTACGCTGGCTCCATTAACTGAATGAAATAGTGAGGTGACTGACCCAATGGACATTAGAATTATAAGCCTACAATTTTGAGATATTACACTGGGCTGGAGCCGTGCATAATAATGCTGACAGATTATTAAGATCGCCTGCTGTCCAAGTTGAATATATTAAGCAGACGAGTTAATTTAAAGGATGATTGAAGGCAATGTCAGGGACAAACCTCAAGAAATTCAAGTTGTGCTAAGAGAGTTTATGGAAAACATCTAAATTTTAAATGGATAACTATTTGATAGATTGACAGAAATTTGGGTTTTAATTCCTAAGCCATCTAAATGAGCAGAAATAATCCGAGCTGCACAAAAAGTTTTGGTCATGTTGGCCTAAGAAAAACCATGGATCTTATTATCCAGTACTACTGGGAATCGGTTAACTATAATGTCACTGGCTACCTGGCCTGTTGTTAGAATGCCAACTTAACAAGCCCCATAATAATTTAACAGGATACAGGCTAGTACACACTGGATTCGCATGGCACATTATGTTAATAGACATGATGGGACCTCTGAGTATCAGTATAGGAGGCGCGAAATACATCATAGTGACAATAGACCATCTAACTAGATGGGTTGAAATGAAAGCCCTAACCATAGTGGATGCTACAAGCATAGAAATTTATTTGGATCAAGTGGGATATCATTACAGATTTTCTCAAGTTATCTTGAGTGATAATAGAACCAATTTTACCTCCTATGTGATCCTAAGGTCTAACAATTTGATGGGGATCAAAGGTGTAGCATCTATTACCTATACGCCAGAAACAAACAGAATTATGTAATGAGTTAACAGAATGCTAGAAACAATGCTAGGAAAATTAGTCGCAAGGAAAACTTCCACTTGGGAAGTTACCTAAGTTCAAGCACCTTCACCTAATAATAAGTCATCATATGGCGACAGAAAGAATGCCGTTCAAATTACTTTACATATGAAGGGCATATTACCACTGATTTTAGTATCTTCCATACATCCAGCAGCGGGGATGAGTACTTATCAATACCTGAACCAACTGGACATCATAATGATTAAACTGCAATCTCAGGCTTTTGATACCACCTTAAAGAAACAAAGTGAGGTCAATGGATGACAAGAAATGATCAGCAATACAATCTTTCATTTGGGGGTTAGGGTAGACTATTGCGACACCCATGGTTTTGGACAAAAAATAAGCTAGATGCTTTGCGGTCAGGTATATTCAAAGTGATTGGCAAGTTGTCAACTTATGCCTATACAATTAAGAACATTGTGGATGGTTGTATAGTTAACCAAGTCCATATGAAATATTTCAAGTATAGATCTAGGAGAGAGACAAGTGCAATGTTCCCAAAGGACCACTGAACCTAGAAAAAATAGGTTAATTCCTAGTGTTGGTCAAGTCCCAGGTGGGGGGCGCTAAACTATGATAGGTGATTATATCTTAAAAATAAACCTCTGAACCAAAATAGCTGCTAAGTTCAAAAAAAACCCAATAAACCAGAGTAGGGGAAACAAAATAAGGGACCTATGAACCTACTTATAGTTTATGTCCCACTGTAAAAAAGAGTAAAAAAATAAGAGAAAATACAAAAAAATGATATAAGATAAAATAAAATATAAAGGAAAGATATAAAAATGCAAAAATGCAAAATTATATAATTTCAATTTTTTATTTGTTATCATCAAAAAGCATCCAATGATGTCATATTATGTTATCATTAGGTTCAACTTGGATTGAAATCGGGTCCACCACAAGTAGTCCCAAGACGCTTAAGGAAGAAACAGATCATTATAATCAGGATGTGTTGAAACTAAATTTTCTGGGAATAGTACTTAAAGGAATGAAGCCCATCCTGGGAGATAATGGGAATAAGGAATATGAGAAGCCACCTGAGAGGATTCTTTAAAAGACAAGGTGTTAAATATCCCATGACCTGGGGGAAGACAGGCTTTCCAAACCTTTTATCATCAAGAACAACCAAAATAGGCTGGCGCAGAATGTGTCCATGGGAAACGTGCTCTGAGGAGGTGGCAGTGAGGAGGACATGTTTGGAAACGTGCTAGGAAGAATTATTACCCAGAGACACATTGTAAAAGGAATGGAGATGGACAAGAGAGCTCCAAACTTAAACCATGCTGGCAGTCTCAGTCTAATTGAAGCAGCACATGCCTCCAGAAATTTTCATCAATGGATAATCTGGTCAAGCGTGGGGAGGGTGTTATGTTTTTTGCCCACCTTACCCAGCTTCATTCATTATAATACATCTGCTTGTCCACTAGGGGATTCATCCCACTAGTGAATGTGAAGTTATCAATTTTATATATATGATATTCTTTGTTTGAAGAACTTTTCTTTCTCGTTGCAAACACTTTTGCAACCTATTCAATTCAAGACTAAATCTAGTTTGATAATCTCACAGAGGAGATTAGTCTGCGCCCATGTCAGGGAGCAGTTGGGCAAGCAAGGTAAGAGGAGCAGGCGGAAGGCCCGCGGCCTCCAACATTCAAAAACGCCCCGGAGAATCTGGTGGAATAGACAAAAATCTCAAAAAACTGGCGGTCACAATTTCCCCAGAGATACTCACATGGCAAGCATGATGCAACCAGTACATCAACATGCCACACTCCCAGCCACTTTTGTCAGTGAAATTCGGAGTCCATGTGTATCTGGACATCCAAAAAACGGCCTTATGGGAAAAATTTTGTGAAGATGTACACAAAATTTTCCTGACCGCGGTGTATGTTGCACCTCACTCCATGTCACACGGTTGGCTGGACCTAGGTTTCAAAAGCAAAATAGCAGCAGATGAGGCTGCAGCGGTGCACATAGTGGTCGACCTCCCCAAAGGGCAATGGGCCATTGAAACCAAATGCACCAGATGGACAAAATCAAACCAAATTTTCCTCACGTTTGACTTTTTGCCTATTACGGTAAAACGTGATATTTTGGAGCAACACCTGAAAGATGGTCTCGCCATATACAGCGAAATACAATCTTTCAAAATGCAACGCTTCACACTGATGCCACACCTGTGCACCGGCAAAGCCATCGCAGTTCTGACCCCAACTGAGGAGATTGTGAAGGACCTAACCCAGATCCCGCACTCCACTTTTATTGATATTGCAGGGCATACCACCCACCCATTCCAGGTAACTGTGGACAGCGCGCCCCCCATTTGCACCCACTGTGATGCGTTCGGCCATAAGGCGCATGCATGCCCCATCAAGGAGGGCGTCACATTCCAAGAGCACCCCTCAGCGGCCATGGCCAGCGGAGAGGCGCACTACGAACCAACTGCAAGCACCAAGGAGGCTTTCCCGTGGGGAGCACAAGGCTGCTACCTATTGGTAAAGCCCATCTCCCCACAGGAGTGGAAGAAGGCCAATCAGGCCCATAGGGCCGCAGCCAAGGAAGTGGCCAAGGCCACCACCACCATCCCACACTCACAACGCCAGGAGGAAATGGAGACCTTCGCGGTGGAAGTGACTTGGGAATCCATCATCCAATCAGATTGGGAAGCCCATGCCGAGTAGCCACTCAATCTGAGGATCTGATGGGAGACTCGATCTCACCCAATCGCTGCACCCAAGCTCCAGTCAAAACCAACTTGGGACCTATCCCAACTGAAAAAAAAATTTGATCTGCTTGACGGTGCACCAAACTCATCTGCACCGCAAAAAATTCGTCCAACGTCAGGAAAACAAAAAGCAAAGGCCAAAGCCAATGCGACTCTTTCCACAAAAATTAACAAAAACCCTGATAGTGTTGCTGCTAACACCTGCACTGCTGTGAAAGCCCGTGGGGACCTTGAAGGGGCTGGTGGGCCCAGCGGCCCACCCCCTTACACCTAAAGTACAATGGGGGAAACCTTCACTCTAGGGACGTTGAATATCGCCAGACTCAAGGCCTCCCCATCCCAGGCTAGGAAACTGAGTTTTTTACAACACAATTTACCCGTGGATATCCTGGCCATCCAGGAGTCCCACTGTCCACGAGGTTCTGAGGAAGCTTGGAAAACAATGCTCCTCCCATCCCTATCCTTTTTGGTCAAAGCACTGTGGGGTGCTAATTCAGAAAAATAATTTTTTCAAATTCACATCCTCAGAAACATTCCTAGTTGGCCGAGTGCTCATTGTCACCTTCTCGTGGGCTGACATTGCACACGCAATCATCAACATCTATGCCCCAAATAGTGCACTCAAGCGTCAAAAATTTTTCTCATTGGTCAAATCCCTCCCGCTACCCCCTGATTATTTCCTAGTTAGTGACATGAACTGTTGGCTAACCTCACCATTGGACCGGTGGCCTCCCTCACCCCACACCCCACAGGGTCACGTAGAACTATGCATTCTAAAAGCTACCCTTGGGTTAATGGATGTGCTGCCATGACATGCCCCACTGCTTGAAAACATGATGCGTCCCCACATCCACAATGGCCAATTAAGGTCCATGACCCGCATCAACCTTATTCTAATGCCGGCGAAATTCCAACCCCACATCTTACTTCAAAACAACGAAAATGTAATTCTCTGACCACCGACTGGTCTTGATAACCTACCACTTACCCGTCACAGTTGCAAAGACCCCACATTGGTGCAAAATCCGCCCCCCCTGAGCTCACATAGCCAGGATCTTCCACGTGGGTGGAAGAGGCAACTTTGGCAAAATCGTTTGTTGCACCATTTTGAGTGGACCCCATTTCCACAAGGGCAACTTTCAAAGAGGACACCATCCGCCACTATCGCCATCTCTCCTCCAGACGCTCACAAGCCACATCGGCAGTGATCTCGCGCGCTCTGGTGGAATTGGCCCACTTGGAGTCCAACATTCCAGCCACAGGATACAGCCCTGCATGGGGCCAGAAGTGGGCAGAGGCAGCTGCCCACCTCAACGCACTCGAAAGGCAACACAAACATCAGGTTTGTGTCCAATACAGGGCCACATGCATCACTAAAGGTGACAAGTGCACCGCATACTTCTTTAAAAAAAATTTGGCACCACGCCAGAGTGTGGCCTGCACACAGGTGCAAAGATTGGATAATTCCATTGTGGACACACCAGCTGAAGTGGCAATTGAAATGCAAAAATATTACTCCGAGTTATACTGAGCTGAACCAATTCAGCTGGCCAAAATGGCAGAATTTCTTGACCAAGCTCATATCCGCACCATTTTCTGATACCCAGAAATAATGAATTTAATTACTCTGAACGAATTATGGACAGCCATTCGTGGTGCGCCAAACAAAAAATGCCCAGGCCCAGATGGCATTCCATATGAGTTCTACAAAAAATATTTCAAATATATATCCTCATTGCTGCTAGCCTCACTTAACCAAAGCCTGTTGGAAATGCGCCTCCTACCAGGAGGATATGAGGCCTTTACTGTCACACTCTTCAAGAAAGAGGATAAGCTTGACTTAGCTAACTGGCGCCCCATTTCTCTAACAAACACAGACACCAAAATTTTAACAAAAATCATGGCTAACCGTTTAGGGACTGTAGCATCTGCCACCTTCTCCCCAGAACAATTCAGTTTCATCCCCAGAAGGTCAATTTGGGATAACGTGCACTCCGCGTCTAATGCATGTCAGTCCACAGCCTCTGGGGCACTGGTATTCTTGGACCAACAAAAGGCCTATGATAGAGTAAACTGGGAATACCTAAGGACCTGCCTCCATCAATTCCGCCTACCCCCCTACTTCATAAACTGGGTAATGCTGCTCACGAAATCTGTGACAATGGCAGTGCGTGGCCCAGGCTTCCTAACAGAAGTAGTCCGCCCTCAAAGGGGCTTGCGACAAGGGGACCCCCTCAGCCCACTCTTATACAACTTCAGCCTTGACCCACTATTGCGAAATGTGAATGCCCAACTCTTTGGGGTCCATGTGCCAGGCCAAACCCCAGTCAAGATGATGGCATTTGCAGATGATTGCGTGTTGGGGGTGTCTAATAACAAAGATGCACGCGCGCTTGAAGCCCTCATTAAGGAATATTCCTGGGTAAGCAACGCGGCACTGAACGCCTCCAAAACCGAAATCATCCTCCTTGGTCGGTTTCAGAACTGCTGGGCCCCAGCAATTAGTTCCCAACCTGGCTCATCTACTCGCCCACGTCCACGCCTTACTAACTCAACACACACCGCTCCATTGGTGCTCCCCTTTGTGCCACATCCTACCATAGGACCGGTGCGCCATCTGGGCATGTGGATGGAGGCAGGCGGATATGCGTCAGCAGTAATGGAGTGCCATATACTGGACAACGTGACGAAGCGAATCGCCTCTCTCAGAGCCCACCCTACTACCCTCACTGACAGGGTTGTTCTTGCCAACTCTATGCTCCTATCCAAAGTCTGGTTCGGAGCCCACGCCATCCCCTTCTCCCCAAGCTTCTTCAAATCCCTGTATGCTTTGCTGCAAGGATGGATTTGGTCAGGCCGCCCTCCACCAGTATGGCTAGAGGTCATGTTTGGCCCTCATCATCAAGGTGGCATGGGCCTGCTTGACTTCAAAGCCCATGCTGCCAAGATCCTGGGCACCTGGATCGCGACCATCACCGCTCCTACACTCCCATCCCAACACTGGTCCTGCACAGCCTGCTCTAACTTCTCCCGAGCCTTGGGCCTCAACAATCCATCAAACCCCCACTCCCTGATGAAATACCTCGCATCACACACATCGGCCACAGGTCCTCACGGGACTAAAACCCACTACAAACGAATCCTACTCTCCATGCGAAGTGCAGAGTGGAGAATTCGTATTAGTGGACATACAACCTGAAGAGGCCGCCCCTCTCCTCAGTTCACACAAGAGGTACAGGGGCTACCCATCCATGATGGCGTGATCCCCATTCGACCCCAAGTCCTATCCAGGGTGGACTACCTGGACATGATGGACATCCCTTATTCCACTGAGACCCAAAAGACTATCTGGAAATACGCACACCATCCTCTGTTGCAACCTCAAGTCCGCTCCCATGTGTGGCGCTGCCTGAGGCGGGTGTATCGTACAGCTGAGAGCTCTAACGCTTTACACTCATCCTGTGTCGTGTGTGGCCAGTATGGAACGCTGTTCCACCGCCTGGAGAAGTGCCCCACCTCTAAAGTGATATGGTGCGAAGTTCAACGTCTGCTGGGCCAGGATCAAACGCATCCCTTCAATCTGTCAAGAGATATGTTTGCTTCATCAATGGCCTCCCCCTTCCACCCTCCCTCCGTGCTCTGGTGGTTGCAATCGCCATGTGGACTATCCACACGATTGTCTTGGATGCCATCGCTGGCTCCATCCCCACCCTCCCTGAAGCTGTCCACAGATTCTGGTCTCATTTGGTGGACCACTTTCAAGCGTGGATGTTTGGTTACCTCCCTTTAAGTCGATGACAGCTGGTCTCCTCCTGGTTCCCAGTCTGGTTCATCAAATCAGACCCCTTCCTCCACACGTGCTCAATAGTGGCTACGGCCCCTTCAAACGTTCCCTCCCCTCCCCATAAGTGGCGTTCCTGCTGGCAACAAGAGATAGCATTGCTTCTCTGGGGTGCCTCCCCTGGTACTAAGTTTGTCTTTCCTGAGTCATATTCAGAAGTGTCCATCCCATGGTCAGCCTTCCCCGCAATAAATTTAAATTCTTTGTTTGGAGAGAGATATTCAGCAAATATTTTTTTGATCTATTAATTATGATCTGCCAGATCGATGAGTGTTTTTCAGGGATTATCCCTGACAAAAAACAAGCAATTAGGGTGATGATTGTTATTGATAACTTAATTAACTTTAGGAGTTGATCAGGGTTAGTCACTGATCAATCAAGGGGTTTTTGAGTTGCTGGCAAGTAATGCTGTCTGTAATAAATCAACTTATGAGTTAACCTTTTTGGATCACAATCTGCTGTTTATAGGTTAGAGTCTCAATATCTAATCAGTTTATTACCAAATAAAGGTAATTCAATGGGAGGTGAGTGAAGATGTTGGAACATGTTCTTCGTCTCAACTCAGAAGAGTTGCACTGAGAGTTGGCAAGAAATCTGATTAAGATGATGAGGAAGATCATTATATTTTCATGACCCAGGAGGTTTAATTCATCAGCGTTGGCCACCATTCCCAATTTGGGCGCCAACCAAAGAGTTGGGCGCCAAATTTCCTATAGATACCCCTTGGTTTTTCATAATAAAAAGATAAAGATAATAATAGCTCAAATACTTTTTATAGTTTAGACTGTTTTTGCTTTTGTGATTAGAGTTGTTGGAAGGACAAGAAGATCCTTTGTCTTTTTTTGTTATCTCCGTGGATTATGTGCAACAAGAAAAAAGAAGAACCTCTGAACCTCTGAACCTCATCCTAGGTTAAGTTTTACCAGACGAAATAAGGGTACAAGTCCCTACAATTTGCAATAATTTCAAGATTGGGACACATCAGTTTAGCGTTGGACCTAATTACCATATTGGCTATCAGATACTCAACTAGTGTAGTAGTCTTCATACTATTACCGCCATTATAATCAAGAATCAACTATTAAAACAACACACATACAAGGAACCTGTTCAGAAGTTGAACAAAGGAGCTGAAGCTATCCATTATTCAGAAAAAAATGAATCTTGAACACCAAACAATTTTTGCTTTAATGAGTCACTACAAGCTCGCAGTATTAAAATTAACGTTCTTAATTCATCTCCCTCATAGTTTTCTGTAATAGTAACTCTTTGATTTATTAGGTCTTCTTCTGTTTCAAGAAGGTTAAATTCCAATAAATATTGTTGTCAACTTTGCAACTTGTTTGATTGCTCCTTGTCTTTTTTCATGTACTAATCTAAATTAGCTAGATTGGCTAAGATGTGGGTTCAGCGAATTTCTGTTATTGGTTCCAATTCTGTCCACAGCTTCCATAGTTTGTTCTTGTATTATATTCTGCAAATATTTCCTCTTTGACGTTTGCCTTGTGGGATCCGCGAATGGAAGCCACAAATAATTTCTTAGAGAGAGAAACTTAATTTTTAAAAAAGTATAAAACAATAACTTTTTGAAGTTTTTAGGTTTTTGTTATGATAAGCGCGGCAAAACCAAGAAAGGCACCTTTGTCAATACTAGCTTTTCCTATTTAAACTAGTTCAAATTTTGAGACCATCAATATTCGAGGTAAAAGAATGCAAGGCTCAGTTGTCTAAATTAGGGAATATAGGTTTTTGACCTATCAAATAGGGGATAAAATTTTTTGAGGCAATACTGACCCATGCGGTAATGATTGGATAATTTGTATTTAATCAACAGTGAGTGGAATATTTTCACCTCAGCAGTGGTCAGACTCAACTGGTAATGATTGGGTAACTCGGTGATGGTCAGACTCAGATGGTAATGATTGGTTAATTGTTACCCTATCATCTTCGAGTAAAATCTTTACACCTTGACAGTGGTTAGACTTGGATCATAATGATTGGTTAACTCGCACCCAATCATCAACAGGTAACATCCTCTTGCCTTGTGGAGGTCTCGATCCATGCGATTTTATACTCCTCATATTTGACCAAGGAATCAGAGTATTTCTATTATTAGTATTTACTATTTTAAGCCAATTTTTATGATAAATCGTATTCCTCCAGTTGTAGGGATACCACCGAGAATCTTCTAGGGTTTTTTTGTTATGGGAACTCATATCATTGATATCCTCATTATTCTTGGATGATTGGGCAGGAGATGGGCCAATCATAATAGCAGTCTTGAGAGCCCTAATACCTTCAACATTCTTTTTCTTGAGTCAAGAAAGAGAATGTCTGACCTTGCCCCCTCAAGAATGTTGGAAGGGGTGTAGGGTCAAAGGAAGCGGCCATGTACTCAGATTATGATAATTCTAGTAGCCAAAGACTTTATAGTATACTCATCTCCTCTCTTATATATGATGGTAAATGGCCCCTCCCAATTTGATCCAAGTTTGCCACTTTGGGGAGTTGTGTGATTATGGTAATATGAAACCTTATCCAACACTTGGTAAGAGGGTAGAGGAGCTCGGTGTTCATTGGCAGCTTGACCTTTTTTAGTCACTATTTTTTCTTGGCTAGTTTTTCTAGCATATAATTTTTTATCCTCAGTGTGCAGAGGTTTAGACTGAGGTTCATGAGGGGTAGCATCCTTTGAAGAACGATTTTTTTTAGCCTTGGGATGAGAAACAGTTGCCTACACTGGCTTAAAGGTAGAATTTTTTTTTAGGCTGTACTTTAGGAGCTTGGACTTTTCCTTTGGAGTTGCCTTGCTTAAGAGTTTGGAGGGGTTTTGGGATGTGATCTCATGTCAACCACTCGTTGTTCATCTGACTTAGTCACCACCTCATCTGCTGCAGAATTTGGTATACCTTCCCTAGCCTCCACTAAATTGACTGATTTTTTAGTGTTGCACCCGGAGGTGACATAAGACAAAGTGGAAGAGGGGTGTTCCTGTTTGGACTGCCTGGTATGGCCATGTGAGATAGGGTGAATAAGGCGAGATAACACCTCGTCTGCATCACTGGCAGTATCGATATCAATGGGCTCCCCTAAAACTTGACAAAGGTAAGTATCCTCAGGTATGTTGGCTTCGTCTACTCCCCCAGCATTTAGGCAATCAGGGACCTCCACTTCCGCAGGAGCTCCCAATAAGTAATACCCGATGTTATTGCAACCCCCTCAGAGTCAGCCTCAGGGGCATTTTCAACCATGGGCAAGGTTGTGATTGAAGAGGGGGATACAGCCATGAGAGGAGAGGTGATTATCTTGACTTTAACTGGCATTTTTTCAACCCCAGTAGTTCTGGAGGATATGCCCTTAGGGCGTGCTCCTACTAGCTGAGCTGAAAGGAAACCACAGTAGGGATCTCCATTTTGCATGACCAAGGAATGTCCAGTTTAAGTCGCACCAAAGCAGCAGGTTTTGTGGGGTTTTGTTTTTTAGGGGCACATTATCTGAAGGGGCTCCTTCTTATCCTCAATAGCTAGGGCCCGAGGCTTAGGCTTTAAGTCCTCAATGGTTAAGACATGAGGTCAAGATATGGCTTCATGTAGAACTTCGGTCTCATGGAAATTGGTGACATCTATTAGCGCTTCCTCTGATGTCTTGAACGGTCTGGAAATAGCGTTTGATGGAGGTGATGTGCATGGCAAGCGATGGGTAAGTAGCCACTCCAGTCAAAACGGCAGCTATAGCATCATCCAGAGTCAACATCTTTGAGGTTAGCAACGTCTGGGCTTCCATATAGTATCATTCCACAAAGTCGGCCACTGACTCTCCTTTCCTGATACTTCTACATAAGAAAGCCTGTTTGGCCCTTTGTAAGCTCTGCTAGGATCTGAACTCAGCCAAGAGGGCCTTCTTACCTATGGCCAGGTGTGCTGAGGATCCAGATGAGGGACGATCAGCTCTTGAGCTTGGCGGCTTAAACAGGGAAGGATGTACTGAACTTTTTGTTTGTCAGTAGCGCCATCCATCACAGCTTCATAAACGTTTAGGAAGGAGGCAACACTCCCTTCACCAGGGGTGTATCTGTCCTTCAGGGGTAGTTTGAATGGCCGTTGTTCTACCTTTTTGAGTTGGGAGAAAGAGCTGACCATTTGCTTCTTGAGAGCAACTAATCACAAGTCAGGAGAGCTGTTCACATTGACAGTCTCCATTTTGTTAATACTTATCTAAGTATTCAGGGGACTTGACCCCCGCATTGGGCTCCAATTTGTGGGATCCACGAATGGAGGCCACAAATAATTTCTTAGAGAGAGAATCTTACTTTTTAATAAAAGTATAAAATAATAACTTTTGAAGTTTTTAGGTTTTTATTATGATAAGCGCGGCAAAACCAAGAAAAGCCCCTTTGTCAATACTAGCTTTTCCTATTTAAACTAGTTCAAATTTTGAGACCATCAATATTCGAGATAAAAGAATGCAAAGCTCAGTTGTCTAAATTAGGATATAGGTTTTTGGCCTATCAGATAGGGAAAAAATTTTTGAGGCAATACTGACCCATGCGGTAATGATTGGATAAATTGTATCCAATCACCAGCGAGTAAAATCTTTTCACCTCGGTGGTGGTCAGACTTGACTGGTAATGATTGGGTAACTCAGCGATGGTCAGACTCAGATGGTAATGATTGGTTAATTGTTACCCTATCATCTTTGAGTAAAATCTTTGCACCTTGATGGTGGTTAGACTTGGATTGTAATGATTGATTAACTCGCACCCAATCATTGATGGGTAATATCCTCTTGCCTTGCAGAGGTTCCAATCCATGCGATTTTATACTCCTCATATTTGACCAAGGAGTCAGAGTATTTCTATTATTAGTATTTACTATTTTAAGCCAATTTTTATGATAAATCATATTCCTCCAGTTGTTAGGATTCCACCAAGAATCTTTTAGGGTTTTTTCATTATGGGAACTCATATCATTGATATCCCCATTATTCTTGGATGATTGGGCAGGAGATGGGCCAATCATAATAGCAGATTTGAGAGCCCTAATGCCTTCAACATTCTTTTTCTTGAGTCGAGAAAGAGAATGTCTGACAGGCCTGAAAACTCAACTATTCCTGTAATGAGCACAAATATAAACTTCTAGATCTGGTTTACTAAACTGCCCCCTATGGTGAGCACCAGATGTAAAATTTTAATTCTACTGCACAGGTTCTGATGTGCCATTGTATAGATCTTTGATAATTAATAAATGAATTTGACAATAGTATGAAGACTATCATCCTAGTTGAGCTTCTCACAACCAGATTAAGTGTTGTCTCCAACGCTATATTAGTACTAATGCTCTCTTTTTCTGTTCCTAAAGATGCTTTTAGGCTAAGGGAACTTCTTTTTTCCACACAATGAAACTTAATAGAACTTAACCTAGTGTCAGAAGGTTTATTGGTTTCCTTCCTCTCTTAATCGGGAGCTCATGTAGATCCTGATAGCAATATATAGACAAAGGATCAATATCTTTCAACTCTAATCTAAAGAGTAAAATACTAAAATATATGACAGTCTAAGTAATTATTATGTATAAGTTCTAAGTCTGCTTTATTTAATAAAAATATGGGAATATATATAGGGGAATCCAGTGCCTAACTCTTCTATTAGCGCCCCAAAATAAGAATAGCAGCTGTCATCAATGGATTAACCCTTTGGAGTCATCCAAAACGATAACATTCCTCATCCTTTTAGTCAAATTTTCACCGCTGACTTTAACATGACCCCATCTGAGTTGATTTGAAGAACGAGCCACAATGCCTTTGCTCAACCCCAGAGGATTATCTTTATTAGGTCAGCAACTTGTTTTAAAAATGGGACCTTTTACTCATTAACAGCAGGTCGCATTATCTAAAAGGTTAACTCACAAGTTGCTGCCAAGAAAGTTTTCAACGTTTAACAAGTAATCTATATTTCCTAAGTATCAGGTAAAGTCTAATCAACTCATACAAGATAAATAAATTATTATTTGTTAAATCAATAATTAGACAACTTTCTTAATTGTTGGGGATCTTCTTCTACGGAACTTCAGTAATCTAGAGTAATACAATCCTGACAGTTTAGAATAATATCCCATTAGGAATCAAAACAAACAAGGGTTATTCTATCCTATGATAACGCATATTTACAATGTTGAATCATCCCTAGTGAAAAATATATATTAATAACTTTTTTGAGCTTGATGATTTGGGCATAGTAAAATTCTAACACCTCAGCATGCATTTTCTCCATACTTATCAGTAATTTCTAAAACCCAATTCAGCCTTTGAACTGACTGAATAACAATCATTCTAGCTTGATTGGAGGCAAATTGCTCTCATATTTGGAGGGTCATGAGGTTAATTTTTGCAATATAAAGATGAATAATTGCCACAAGATTAGTCCAATTAGAGCTACATCATACAGTTGATAAACATCAATAAATGAAAAACTTTTATTAAGCATAATAGTTAATGTAACTATAATCAGGATATAGGCAAGCCTCTCATTAGAACTAGGTACACCCTATTTGGGCTGTCTATATATAAGTGCATATTGTGTTAATTACCGTGATTGATTTAAAGATCCGCCTCAGTACAAGAAGCTGATTTAGGTTAATATGAGGCAACTTAATAAGTGCCGCCAGAACCATGGGTTATTCCCAAACGAGCTGCAAATTGGGCATAAAGTGATATACAGAGTTAATTGCAGCATTGATAAGCAGGATTGTGAGATCTAGTAAAGGCCATTTTTCGTTGGATTATTGTATCAAAGTATGCTGTTAAATTTTAAGTATCATGTCACAATTCAAGCTTTGCATGCATTGAACATTGCTCTATTTTGTATAGATTAGCCAATTTGGTAATTTATATCAAAACATGCAAATACAGGTAAAAATAATTGGTCTCAATCCCTGAAAAATTAAAAGCAATTCTACACAATATGGGAATGATCCCCAAAGGATCATGATTTGATTGAACCATTA
Source organism: Massospora cicadina (assembly GCA_022478985.1). NCBI lineage: Eukaryota > Fungi > Entomophthoromycota > Entomophthoromycetes > Entomophthorales > Entomophthoraceae > Massospora > Massospora cicadina. The sequence goes on along the minus strand of JAKSZP010015848.1, from coordinate 29,528 downwards.
CAGGAAATGTTCCATGCAAAAAGGGTGACTTATAAAAAACGCTTTTATTAAAAAAATCAAGAATGAATCTAGTGACTAACCCCAAAAATAGATTCCCAAGTACAACTGCTCTTATTGAAGGACCATTGGCTGAAAGTATCTAAAACTTCCAGAGCAAACTTCAGTAACTGAACCTTTTAAGTTAGCAGATGTTACAACCTGTTTCTTTCCAGAAGCATCCAAAAGATCCTAAAAACCATAGTATGAAGAGGTATATGAAAAAATTCCTCTTAAACTCACTCAAAAAGTTCTTTTATAAAGCTTTCTCAATAGATACTTAAATGTTTTCAAGCTATTTGAAGTTCCTTAGGATTTCACTCCTGTTATTAACCCAACCGGCGTGACCTCCAAGGCCGCTGAATCTGCTTCCCCATACTAAGCCTTAGCAAGTATCATTTCTCCTGCTCTGTGTGAGTTCGTCTCTAGCCTGCAACATTTCTAAAACCAGGTGAATTAAGTTCAGTTATGCCAATATCTGGTGCTTAGCACTACTGTTAATTTGGAATGCATGTGAGCGTGCCTTACCAATAGTAATACCTTGCACCTCATGGAAGCCAACCGTGAAATTCTAAAAAATTTCAACATTATCAACATCTTCATGAACCTGCTACAAAATTTAAACCTGTGAGCCATCCCATATGGTACACAAAAACCACCACTGTAATGATGATCATGATCTCTCTCCTCTTTATGTTCTTGTAGATTTTCCACTGCTTTGCAACCACAGTTCATCTACTCCCATGATATCAATCTCTTCTTTCAGGGTTTCCATTCTGTACCACTCTAGACCCTAGAAGCTGACCACATTTTTCAATGCCTTGGAATGGCTTCAGCTCCGCGTGCACTTCCAACAGGTTGTTAGGGTATTTCACCCCTTCATTAACAGGTAGACGTTCACTTCTTTGCCTTGCCAACCGCACTGTCTACTTGGATAGTAACTTTTCTTGCACGCCTAACCTAGCTTAATCTCCTCCCTGGACGAATATATTGACCTTAGTACACCTCATGGCCAAACCTGAGGGGTTTCTTTAAGCAGCTTAGTCCACAATACTGTCCTTACAACAGGGAAATTTAAAATTTGCAGAATACACTGCACGCTTTTTGTACCTTGGCTCAGTCTGCTAAATCTCCTCTCTCACAGTTCCCATGTATGTTTCATCAGAAATAAGCCCAGAATTACTAAGAGCCAAAATGGCCACCCATATTGCTACTACCCCGAGTGGAGATATCCCTAGCTAACCATGTGGAGCATCATCTGTCTTTGGCACTCACAATAGAGGTCCCACATCCACAGCCTGGCCTCCGCATTCAAAGCAACCCTGCTCCCAATGAGAACTTGCCCGGCTTGGGTACTCCCTCACCTTCACCAGAGGCAACCAGTCCCCTGAGAAAAATTCCCATGACCTGTAATGCAAAAGAGGCGGAGCAACCCTGCAACCTGCGCTTCAATCTTGCACGTCTTATGAGTTTAAAAAAATGGGTCAGCCCTTCTTTTTAATTTTTTATCCCATTCACCACCAAGTGCAAGAACAATAAGGGAAAGGTCATCATAGAAGCAGCCAATGCTCAGGTTGACACTGGAGCTGAAGATAACTTCATTGATCTTGCCCTGGTCAAACGGCTTGACCTTCCAAGCTCCTCAAATGGGAATATTACTCTCTCTGACACTTAAAATACCTCTTGTAGCTGGGTATCTTAGTAACCAGTTCCTCACTAAGACCATCATATATTTTGAGGAACGTTTCAGTGCCTTGGAAAATCTCCCTGCTCATTCAAACTAGGTATTGAATGGTGGCACAAGTACTCCCCTATATTGAGATGGGATTGGCCTGGTCACTATACATCCTGAAGGGGAAACTCCAGTGTACAGAGCTTCTGTTTTGAACCCACTGATGGCACTTTCCTGGGGATAATCTACAAGGTCCCATCAAAATCCAAACATGCCGCTGGAGTTCCAACAATTCGCTCATGTATTCTACCCTGATTCCACTCTGTTTCATCCGCCTTTGGCCCTTTCTCCTTGTTCTTAAAAAATTAAGGAGGATGTAGAACTCCCTAAGGGTTGTCCTGTATACTCCCTAAATCAAAAGTTTAAATATCTTTAGATTTCTACACAAAGGACATAATAACTCATGACCTCATCTAGCCCTCCAAGTCTTCAGTGGTCTCTCCTGTGCTATTGGCCCCAAAGACTAATGGAGGTCTTTGTCCATATGTGGATTTCCGACAAATTAATACAGTTACCAAGCCAGATCCTTACTATATACCGCTCATGGAGAACATCTCACTAAGATCGCCAAAGGGAGGTTTTTCTCCAAGATGGACCTTATCATCGCCTCCTTTAGATCCAATTTCTGCCAAAGCATCATTAGGTAATGGCCTTTTAAAACCACCTGGGGGTCTTTGATTACAATTTAATGTTATGTGGACAATTCAATGCAACTTTAGTGTCTCAACGTAAGATTGACCACGTGTTATGAGATTTTGTGGGAAGTGCTTCGTTGCATATATGGGTAAAATACTTTTGTACTCTGAAACTTGTGAAAGTCATTCCAAGGACATCATATATATGCTCCAATTGATTTCTAAAGCCGGCATGAAGCTGGGGTCCTCAAAGTGTGAGTTCTTCAAGGACTCCGTCTTGAGCTTGGGAAATGTCATTTTCATGGAAGGCATGGCTATTTGCCTTGACATGATATTGGCTATATGTGTCTGGGCTCCCTTGTAGATAAGATTGGCGTTTGCATCTTTATGCATTTAATTTCCTCTAACGTTTCACTAAGGATCTCTCCTCAACTGCCACTTCCCAAACTGCCTCACAGGCCAGGTTTTTTACCTTGTGGGAGGAAGAGGAGGCAGATATACAAGCAGTAAACTAGAGCCTACTTTCCGCACCTGTCCTGGCCCGCCCTTTACTCAGACCATTCATTCATTGTTAAAATAAACTCCTTTAACTTTGATTTATGGGCTGTTCACTTACGGGAAAATGAGGATGGTTTGTAACATCCTGTCTGTTTTTCAGTATCAAGATGCTCCCAGCCAAGACTATCTAACCAGGATATGACAAAGAACTACTTATCATCATCAAACGCTCAACGAATGGCAACACCAAATGATATACGCCTGCCATCCCTTCATCATTTTAATGGACCACCGCGACCTGGAATTCCATAAAAGCGCCCGGAAAATGAACCAGAGACAAGCCCACTAGCTCAAGAATTAATACAGTACAATTCCACTATTGAGAATAAGCCTGGCCACTTGGAATAAATCCCTGACCTTCTCAGCCACAATCCTCACTTAGCTTTTAATTGCACCAGATTTTGATGGATCTAAAACTGTGACCATGCTTCCCCCTAATTTTTGCCATAATTAAAGGCAATACAAAAGCTTCATGTGGACATAAAGGAGGCCAAAAAATCACAGTACATTAGGGAAGTAAGCTAGAAAGGCCCTCGCGTAAGATTTTACCTAAGAGGCACATAAAGGCTTCTTCATCAAGAAAGGATTATCCTATACAATGGGCGTGCCTGAGTCCCTGTTACAGGAATTCAAGAGGAATTCTTTAGGCCTACCATAACAACCATCTAGATGGACACCCTGGTGTCAAGAAGGCTGCAAAGTTAATCAAACGGTTTTATTCATAGCCAGGATTTTACCATATGGTGAAGAAGAACATCTCTGAGTGCCTGACCTGTACAAGATCTAAAACTCATGCTCCAACCCCCAGGGGGATTTAATTGAACTGCCAGATTTCCTTTTAAGCCCTTGTTTACATCAGCGTTGATTTTATCACCTATTTGCTTTTAACAAATAAGTATGATGCAATTATAGGGTGGTAGACCAGCTCATCAAGTACGCAGAATTTCTCCCTTTCACCTCATGTATCAACTCAGGGGAACGGCTGAAAATGTATATAAAAAAGATATAAATAAGACATTACTTACCTGAAGAAGTTGTATCAGACCTTGGCCCCTAGTTTATTTTGCTCTTCTGGTACAACCTCCTATCCAATCTAGGCGTCAAGCACTGCCACTCATCCGCCTACCATCCCCAGTCAGATGGACAAACAGAAAGTTTCAATCAGACTATAGAGAAATGCTTTTCTGCTACATACTATCTCAGCAGAAGACTTATACCTTCTGACTCTCTCTCGCCCAGTTTTCCTACAACTACCAAGAAAACTCCTCCATGAGTATGTCACATTTTTCGCCATCCATGGACAATACCCCCAAAATTTTGCAGGACAACATGATATAATAGTGACTGCCACTAATGACCTAGTAACCAACATCCAGTCAAACTTTGCCGCCCTGAAGACTGACCTCAACAGGGCCATGCAAAATCATAAGGTCAAAACTGATGCTCATAGCTTGGATATACTGCCTACAAGGAAGGAGATATGCTTTTATCGTTACCAAGATCTACATTGTTTCTGTTGAGTTCTGCATGTTGGGACCCCTTTTCTTAGGCCCATACAAGAAGCTCTGTCAGGTCAATAAAGTAGAATATGAGCTTGAACTCCCCAAAAGATCCTGATCTCACCATGTCCTCCAAGGTTCCCAGATAAGGAAGTTCAAGGGACCCATTGTGGACAAGCTAGTCCAATTATGCACTGAAATTTTGGCGTGGCAAAAATGAAGTTGAGACTATCCTGATGACCAAGATCTTAAGAGGCAAACGCTCCTATCTGTTCAAATGACAAGTCTACCCAATTGAGAAGGTCAAGTGGAAATCAGCAGCAGAGCATGCGCACTGCTTTGATAATATCAATGAGATTCTCGCTCAGTAATTATGAACTTAGAGGTGGGTGATGCTATGGTTTAGGCTTTGCCTGGATCGAATATTGCTTTGATTTTTTTGTAAAAAAGGACATTTGATAATGATCCTGAAATGCATAAATACAGATAAAAATATTTGGAATCAATCCCTTTGAGCAGGAAAAAAGAACACTAGCTGGGAAACAATCCCCAAAGGCTCAGAAAACTATTTAATCATTACAAGAAATATTCCTGAGCGAAAAAGATGCAATAAATTATGATTTCATTATACGTATCAAGGTTAAATCTGGCGACCAGCCCAAAGATATTGTCCAAAGTACAACTGCTCCTGTTGAAAGGCCATTGATTGTGGGTATCTTGAAACTTACACAGCAAGCCTCAGGGACTTATCACTAGTAGATTGACAAACGTTCCAACCAAGACCTTCTAGAAGAAGTTTTTACAGATCCTCAAAATCTTGGGCTAAATAAATGTATAATAAATTTCCCTCTCCTCTTTCCTCAGTTAAATTCTTCTAAAGCTTACTCATTAAATCTAATATGTTTGGAATTATCTTTAGTGCTCCCTGAGTTTTCACTCTTGTTATGAACTCAACTGGAGCAACCTCCAAAGCCACCTGATCTGCTCTCCATCTAGATCCCTAGCAACAGGCATTTTTCCTTCTCTGCGTGGGTTTGTATCTGGCCACAAGCACCCTCTACTGCCAAGGGGATTAAGTGATTTTACACCAATATCTGGTGCTTGTTACTACTTTTACTTAGGCATTCTCGTGGGCGTGCCTTCCCAAAAGTATTTCCTTACACCTCATATAGGTCAACCATAACATATCAATTGATCCATCAATAGGGGTAACAGGCCAGACTTGATGTATTTTTCAAAGGGTTTATTTAGGCCAATCATCAAATTTTAACATTTTATGCCTTTTTGACCTTGAATAGTGCTAGGTGCAGCAATAAATGGACAACTATTCAACTATCAGTGCATTACTCTCCTTCTTAATTCTTCCTGAATCTCAGGGCATACAAAAAATTCTAAGCACCATCTACTAGATCCGTTATTCATGCTTCTTAATAGTAATTAATTATTTTATAAATTCTATAGTTGCAATAAAAAAGAGTGTTTATACAATATTATATAAGGTTAGATGAAGATCTAAAACAAGAACTCTTATCATATAAAAAAACCAGCATAACTTATGGTACATACCAGGCAATCAGATGCCTTTTCCTATTTATTTTGATAAATTAAATGCTGTAATTGGCACTGAGGCTAGACTTAACTGCACAATTTGACTACTTTTTATACTAAAATATGAGAAACTGTATGAAGATAGTAAATCTAAAATCAGAACATAATTATAGTATTTTCAGAGCTTTTTTATGAGCTGCTTGTAACCAGCTATGTGATAGTAAAGTCACCCTTAATTTTCCATTCCCATCATAAAAAAATACACAGTTGAGTACCAAGAAGCGCATAATTATTCTAAAAATGGTAGATATCATTGGCATGGAGCTTTAAAATAACCTTTGACAATTGTTTTATATCGCTGGGTAAAGGGAGAAAATATAGTAATAAAAGGTGAGGCGATTTACAACGCCAGAAGGCCTCATAAATTGATAGTCAGTGATTTAGCAGATATGGCCATTGGGGTGTTAAGGGTTTGATCCTTGGTCACTATTCTAGTTGTTGTCCAGATTAAATTTATATTATTAATCCTATTGAATAAAAGTTACATCTAAAAACATGAGCCCATGGGCAAGGTAACCTACCATTCTTAATTTGATGGATAGATAGTGGCACAAAGGCAATCCATTGTAAATTAATTTAACAGATTAATATTAGCATCAAGGCCTGAGAGATCAAAACCTTAGTCTGAAATACAAGTTATAATTAAAATAAACAAAATAAAGGTATTGAGTGGTTGGTTAGACCAAATTGCAACATTTTCCCCGCTTGACCAAACATTCTAGTATGGAAATGAGCGGGGTAGATGGTAGCTAGAAGGAAGAGGCTGCTAGGCCAAGCACATAGACATAATCTATTATATGATGCTTCTGGATCTGCACAAGGTAAGATCAGGTATCCTCTAATGACACCTTGGTTTCTCCCCGGTGATGATAGTTAACACTAGAGGCAAAAATAGGATCCCTTTTGGATCATCAAATGGGCAGAAGGATTTTAATATACAATCTTTCTGAATTTGCAAAATAATATATATTAAATGAGAGCCTGATGCCCTGGTTTGATAATAATTTTGTCCAGCGTGGAGTATAATACTGTTAGACTTCAAAATCCTCTGAGGAAGATTTAAAGTATGTTGGCCATTTTTTTGGTAGCTAATGGGTATAATTCCCTCATCAGACTCAAACTTCACAATTAGAGAAGGTACCAAGGTGGATTCAAGCTGAGCAATAGATTCAGTCTCCGCGGCACTGGGAGCCACTTTACCACAGTTTTCACGTTCTCAACAAGTCCTCAATCCATTTTTGATGAAAAATAGCCATACCTTCATCTGGCGTCAGCACTCAATCTCTGGGCTCATTTGAGTGCTTAATAACTGTGGCCACCATCCCATGTCAATCATTGGAGGTTTCTCAGTTATAATAAAATGGGACATGTTGTCCTTCGACCTCCAGATTATAGTCCTCAAAATTAGTTTGCAGCCCATTTTTCCTCATAAAAGAGGCACTGATATGTCTCTCATGATTCCCATGAAGTTTATGGAAGGATCAGACAAAAATTTAGTACTAAACCTCAGCGGAAAGGAGTTATATGCTTCCAGTGAGATAGTGGCATTAAGTCCCACAGTGCTCTATTCTTTACAGTGGTTTATATCAGGTTCAGCCTCCAATTTATCTAGTAGTTTTTAAATAAACTGTGTTGATGGGTGCTTCTCTGTCCACAGTTTCCTGAGATGGTACATTGTACATGCTAGTATTAACGTAAGGACCCTCAGCGTTATTATCTGAGCTGGTAAGTTTGTGAATGTCAAGGGTATCTGATTAATCAAATAATTAAATAAATCAGAATTCTTCTGGGGCCGTGAAGCTATAGCAAAATCAGCTGTAATATCTTTGGGGATGTTTCCCCAACTAGGGTGCATTCCATTGCAGTTAAGTCATTAGCTGGGATGTTTATACTTTTGGTGAATGTAAAACTATGGCTCTACTACTCTTAGGATTTTCCAATATCCTTGTGGTGGTCATGGTCAATAAATAAAGATTTAATTATTTCTTGGAGGTCTTGATATTAGGAGCACCAAAAATAAGGGCGCAATGTCAGAAATAAGTTACTATTTTGGTAATGGTAGTGTTGGAATTTAAGTGAGTAGCATGAAGTGATACAATTCTAGGTGAAGCTTGCAGGAGAGGCAGAAAGCGATCTGATCGTCATAATGACTCGGATTTTGGTCCTCATATAATACTTGAACCTCATAAATAAAACTTATCAGTCAATTATACCACTTCCTCGCAATCTTTAAAGATAATTGATAGGAAGGTAGTTTTCTGTCATATCATCTGTTCCACTTGACCAAACTATATAGTAATGATGTTTTCTGCATTAAACTAGGAAAGGCTGACTTTAGTTATTTTCAGACATACTAACTTTTTACCTATAGGGATCCAGTAAATTTATCATGTTGGCCAGTATAGTATGGGCATTAGTGGTTACCATAGTAATTTCAAATAAGCGTAAAAAAGTCTGGATATTTTCAATCCTATCAAACTTAGGCAAATTGACCAGGTTTACTAAAGGAGAAGGCGTCAAAGTAACTGGAAGATTAGAGTTAATGGAAGAAGAGGTTTCCATGGCAGAGCTGGTGATAGCGGCCAATACAGGTACAACTGTTAATACGTTAGGCACAATGGCCACAAATTCCTCTCTATAATAGTCATAATTAGACTTCACCAAATCAGCTTGGCTATGCGCTTGTCCATGATTACACATAGTACGCTTAAGATCTTGGTGGAGTTTCTCATTATTCTAATAAGTGTTGCCATTCTGCTGTGATTTTTGTTCACCTTCTCCTGATTCTGGATAGACTTAATCAACTGAGAATTTAATTATTTTTTTCCTGCCCTGAGATTGGACCAGAACGCACAAAGCTTTCAAAGCATGATATATTTTGCGAGAATAAAAATAACAACTCTCTACTGGTGCATCTTGAAATAACGCTTCAGAAAATTGGTCCATGGGATAGCACTTAATGGACCCTCCAATATAAATGGGTTCATCATAAGGAAAGTATGGCAAGTCACACCAACGGTTGTCATCAGTGTATAACATTTTTGAAGATTTTTTAAAAAGAAGAGAGGAACAAAAGTGGCGACATGTAGTGAGCATCAACTGTTGTAATTGGCGCTGAGGCTCGACTAGAACTGAACAGGTCAACTACTTTTTATAATAAAATAGTGGGAATTGTATGGAGCAGTAACCCTAAGATCAGAAGATAATCATATTAAAAAAGGTTTTATTGAGCTGCTTGAAATCAGCTAGTTGAAAGGGAAGATCTTATTAATTTCCATTATCATCATGATAAACTAATAAGTAGATTACCAATCAGTGCAACATTATTATGGAAAATGGCAGATAGCATTGGCTTGGATTTTTGGGGACAAAACCCTTGATGAATGGTTTACTTTGGTAGGGCATGGAAAAAATATAAACTTTAAAAAGGGAGCTAATTTATGATGCCAGAAAGCCTCTTAAAATTAATAGCTAATGGTTTTTGAAGATATTTCTGGTGGGGTGATAAAAATTTAGTCCTCAGTCACTATTCTTGTCGTAGCCCAGAGTAAATTAATAATATATTAATCCTATTGATTAAAATCTACATATAAAAAATTGGGCGCACGGGCAAGGTAAGAAGCCATTCTAAATTTGATGTATAGACAGTGGTGTTGAAGAAATCCGTTAAAAGTTCATTCAACAAGTTAATATTGGCATCAAGGCCCCAGAGATTAAAAACTTAGTCTAAATTACAAGTGAAAAAAATAAAAGTATTGATTAGTTAGTCAGACCAAGTTGCACAAAAATCATTCAGTGTGGTTTGATATAAATTTATATATAAGTAAAAATTAGACATTTTTTTGTATGCACATAGATCTAAGATATGATACTTGGAACTAGTTTTTGTTTTAGATACTTACAACGATTTGGAATTAGTAGATTTTAAAATTAGTTAGGTATAAATTCATTCTTAATCTGCATCTAATTCCTTGAGAGCTTTTTTATTATATAAAGATACTAAGGGTTGAAAATATATTAGCAAACATAAAACACATATTCATAGTCGGTGACATGAACTGTTGGCTAAACTCACCCACAGACCGTTGGCCTTCCTCTTCCCATGCCCCACAGGGTCACATAGAACTTCGCGTTCTAAAGGCCACCCTTGGGTTAATAGATGCTCTGCCATGGCATGCTCCACTGCTAGAAAACATGATGCGCCCCCACGTCTGCAACGGCCAACTAAGGTCCATGACCCGCTTGACCTTATCCTCACGCCAGCAAAATTTCAATCTCACATTTCCCACTTCCAAACAACAAAAATCGAATTCTCCAACCACCAGCTGGTCTTGATAACCTACCACTTAGCTGTCACAGTGACCAAGGACCCACATTGGTGCAAACTCTGCCCTCCCAAACTTGCGTTGCCAGGATATTCCACTTGGGTGGAATCAGCAACTTTGGCAAAAGAGTTTGTTACACCGTTTTGTGCGGACCCAATTTCCACATGGTCAGCCTTCAAAAAGGATACCATCTGCCACTCTCGCCACCTCTCCTCCTGACACTCACGAGCTACATTGGCTGTTATTTCACGCGCTCTGGCAGAGTTGGCACACCTGGAATCCAACATCCCAGCCACAGGCTACAGCCCTGCATGGGGCCAAAAGTGGGCGGAAGCAGCTGCCCACCTCAACGCGCTTGAAAGGCAACACAAACATCGGGTTTGTGTTCAGTACAGGGCCAAACGCATTACAGAGGGTGACAAGTGCACCACATATTTTTTCAAAAAATCCTTTGCACCATGACAAAGCGTGGCCTGTACACAGGTGCAGAGATTGGATGATTCTGTCATGGATACGCCAGCTGAAGTTGCAATTGAAATACAAAAGTATTACTCCAAGTTATACTGATCTGATCCAATTCAGCTGGCCAAAGTGGCGAAATTTCTCGACTGCACCCACATCCACACTGTTTCCTGATACCCAGAATTAATGAATTTGATTACTCCAAATGAACTCTGGACAGCCATCCGCGGTGCACCAAATTGGAAATGCCCAGGCCCAGATGGCATTCCATATGAATTCTATAAAAAGTACTTAAAATATATATCCCCACTGCTGCTTGCCTCTTTTAACCAAAGCCTTCTGGAAATGCGCCTTCTACCAGGAGGACAAGAGGCCTTCACCATCACACTCTTTAAGAAAGGGCACAAGCTAGACCTAGCCAACTGGCGCCCCATTTCTTTAACACAGATACAAAAATTTTAACTCAATCATGGCTAACCATTTAGGGATTGTAGCATCTGCCACCATCTCCCCAGAACAATTCAGTTTCATAACCAGAAGGTCGATTTGGGACAACGTGCACTCTGTGGCTACGCATGCCAGTCCACAGCCTCTGGGGCACTTGTATTTTTGGACCAACAGAAGGCCTATGATAGAGTAAACTGGGAATACCTCAAGGCCTGCCTCCACCAATTCCGCTTACCCCCTCGCTTCATTAGCTGATAAAGCTGCTAACAGAATCTGAAACAATGGAAGTGCGTGGCCCTGGCTTCCTAACGGAAGTAGTCCGCCCTCAAAGGGGCCTACGACAAGGGGGCCCCCTTAGCCCACTCTTATACAACTTCAGCCTTGACCCACTACTTCAAAAGGTGATTGCCCACCTCACGGGGTCCATGTACCAGACCAAGCCCCAGTCAAGATGATGGCGTTCGCAGATGACTGTGTGGTTGGGGTGTCCAATAATAAAGATGCACGCGCGCTTGAAGCTCTCATCCAGGAATATTCCCGGGTAAGTAATGCTGCACTGAACGCTTCCAAAACCAAAATCATCCTCCTTAGTCGGTATCAAGCATGTTGGGCCCCAGCGACCAGTGCCCAGTCTGGCCCATCTGCTCACACACATGCTCGCCCTCCATGCTCACCCCACACCGCCCCACTAGTGCTCCCCTTCGTGCCACGCCCTACCATAGGGCCTGTCCGCCACCTGGGCGTGTGGGTGGAGGCAGGCGGGTATGCCTCAGCAGTAATGAAAAGTCGTATTCTAGACAATGTGACAAAGCGCATCGCCTCCCTCAGAGCCCACCCTAATTCCCTTACTGGCAGGATTGTTTTAGCCAACTCCATGCTCCTCTCCAAAGTCTGGTTTGGAGCCCACGTTATCGCCTTCTCCCCAAGCTTTTTCAAATCCATGTATGCCCTCCTGCAAGGATGGCTTTGGTCAGGCCGCCCAACACCAGTATGGATAGAGGTCATGTTTGGCCCTCATCGTCATGGTGGCATGGGCCTTCTTGACTTTAAAGCCCATGCTGCCAAGATCCTGGGCACTTGAATTGCGGCTGTCACTGCCCCTACGCTCCCCTCCCAACACTGGTCCCGCGCGGCCCGCTCCAACTTCTCCCACGCCTTGGGCCTTAACAATCCATCGAACCCTCACTCCTTGATGAAATACCTGGCTTCCCACCCATCGGCCACAGGCCCTCACAGCACTAAAACCCACTACAAACGAATCCTCCTATCCATGCGGAGCGCAGAGTGTAGAATACATATTAGCGGGCACACAGCCCAGAGAGGCCACCCCTCTCCTCAGTTCACACAAGAGGTACAGGGGCTACCCATTCAAGATGGCGTGATCCCCACACGGCCCCATGTTCTGTCCAGGGTGGACTACCTGGACATATTAGACATCCCTTATTCCATTGAGACCCAGAAGACTATTTGGAAATACGCACACCACCCTCTGTTGCAGCCTCAAATCCGCTCCCATGTGCGGCGCTGCCTGAGGCGAGTGTACCATATGGCTGAGCACTCTAACGCTTTACAATCATCCTGCGTCGTGTGTGGCCAGTATGGAACGCTGTTCCACCGCCTGGAGAAGCTTCCTACCTCTAAAATGATATGGCGCGAAGTTCAACGTCTACTTAGCCAGTATCAAACACATCCCTTCAGTCTGTCAAGAGATATGTTTGCTATATCCATGGTATCCCCCCTTCCACCCTCCCTCTGTGCTCTGGTGGTCGCAATCGCCATGTGGACTATCCACACGATTGTCTTGGATGCCATCTCAGGCTCCACCCCCACCCTCCTAGAAGCTGTCCACAGATTCCGTCCCATTTGGTGGACCACTTCCAGGCGTGGATATTTGGGTACCTCCCACCGCGTCGCCATCAGCTGGTCTCCTCCTGGTTCCCAGTTTGGTTCATCAAATCAGACCCTTTCCTCCACATTTGTTCAATAGTGGCTACGGCCCCTTCACATGTCCCCTCCCCCTCCCCATAGTGGCGTTCCCGCTGGCAACAAGAGATAGCATCGCTTCTCTGGGGTGCCTTCCATGTTACTAAGTTTTGTTTCTTTTGGGTCAAATTCGGAAGTGTCCATCCCCTGATTTTCCTTCCTCGCAATAAATTTAAATTTTAACATACAACACATATTTCAGGATTCAAGATGAAAAATGAATTGAAGTCCCCACTTCAAAATTGAGCTGCAGCGAATTGATTCTCTAGCCTATTCAAATGGAGTATTGTCTTAATGACACCAATCCAAAACTAGGCCAAGAATCCACACGCGTTTAAGGATCAATGGAGACGACACCAGGTGTCTCATCCCCACTTCTTAAATCACATAAGGTGGGGTTTCCACTGCACCAGTCATAGGGGCAACAAAGTACAATGAGGGTGCCACCCAGGCATTCAATACAGAAGGCCATGAAAGATCCTGAGTGGTTGAGTACATGAAGATCCTTGAGACACCGTGTCCCTATGCACCCAGTAAATATCAACACATTTTAATCTAATAAAATAGCTGTTATTCTGTCCATCCTTGCGTTTTTGACCTTTTCTAGAATAATTGCACAGCGTTTGGCTCTATAGTTGAATTTTATTATTTCTAATTTTAATCCTGGTGCAATCACTTTGTGTGAGTTTTCAGCTTTGAGCCCACCTATAAACCTCAGCGACAGTCTAGAGAACTATAAAGCCAACAAAAAGTGGTTTTCACTAAAGGGGGCTTAAGCTGTCCTAAGTGAAAATGTCTATTGTAAATGATGTAGAATAAGAGAAGTCCTGAAGATCAATCTTTTGATCAGTCAAGAAGAGTTTCTCAATATTAGTACCTCATGGTATGAAGTACCACCCACACAGCCTGAAAATTTAGAGTTCTGGGTTACATTCCGTTTCTCTCTTCCCTCTGTTGATGGAAGTCAATACCAAATTCAGTATGAGAACCTTAATGATGTTGTCCAATAATTAATAAATGACATCTACTCTATATTGTGCTAGGCCAGGCGCCGGTATTTATACCTCTAGGGCATCTCCTGCCCACATTCTGCATGCAATATCAACAAATATTTTACCACATCAGTTCAGCCCTTAAACTGATATGACTGAGACTTATTCTTAGGTTTATTGGTGGCAAGATACTCTCATATTTGGGAGGCTTTCATGGATGAAAATCGCAACAATGCGCATGCAAATTGGTCTTAGATTATTTCAAAATTAGTTTTTCATAATTCTGACAAAATGGAAATTCTGAGAGATATTGTGGTTGATTAAAATAAATGATGTACCCTTAATCAGGCTGTCAGCAGGACTCTCTTGATAGCACTAGGTACTCCCATTTGGGCAGTCCATGTGCAAGTGCTATTGTGCTGGTTATGCTATCAACATACTAATATAATCTTATAAATAATCGTGTTTTTGTCACACGGCTAATGAAAATGACTCCCTAAACAGGATGTCAACTGTCCTCTTGATAGCACTGGGTACTCCCACTAGGGCGGTCCATGTGCAAGTGCTATCATGCCAATTACGTGTACTGACATACAAATGTGCCCTAAGCCGGGAAATTGATTACATTTTTGTTCATTTGATTGTCCATGGGACTTTTAAATGTTAACTTCAGGTCAGTCCCAAATAATTTTGCATACAGATTTCTTAATATTGGTCCCAATTAATTAGGACTAGCTGCCGAGGTTTGAGGCAGCAATAATTGGCTTAACTGTGCAACTGTATTCAACCTGAGCTACTGATAGAATAATTAATTAAATTAACGTTGAGGTGATCAGCCCAGCTGAGTAGATGCAGATAAAGTTGGCCTAAATGTGCGGTGATATTTGGCCTGAGCTTTAGTAATATAATTAGATTCACACTGTGATAATCAGCCTGAGCTCTTTTCTTGCAATAGGTTTTAATTAGATTATTAGTTCAAGCATTAGGAGGGAAAATTGGCCTGATCTGTTGGTTGTCAAAGGGTTTATTTTTGAGTCAACCACAGAATTTGACACCCTCTACCATGTGGGACCTCATGCCTCAGCCCAGCTTCCAGCAGGAGAACTTGCCCTGGGTTCCAAACACTACCTTTTCAACTTTGTCCACCCAGCTATTCATCATCTAATCCATCTAGTTGAGTTGCACCATCATAAGTCTCCTGACAACTGGGGCTCACCCAGGCCTTACACTCCCACATCATCAATTTCTAAAATGTGCCCTCCTTCTTTGTCCATGACAACCGTGAGGCCAGTATTGATAACCATTGGTATATCAATGAGGTCTGAGATCAAATTATGGTGTTAGATAGTGGGATCTCTGGCTATCTTGAGGACCAGTTGCGTCAGAACGTCCAACTCCTTGAGCCAACTTGGAATCAGCGCAATCTCCAAGTCTAGGATCTGGTATGGACCCTGCAACAACACTATTATGAGCTGCCTCTAATGACTACCCTCTGGGAGTGAAGGTCCTGAAGGGCCTAGGGGCTTGAAGCACCAAAGGGCATGAGGGACCCAAAGGACCAGAAGGTCCCTGTGGACCTCAAGGGCTCTCAGGTCCTGCAGCACCCACTCCCGATGGCCCTGACAACCTATTTTGAAAGGATTTAATAGCAGCCTTGGCTGCCTTACATGATCAAATATGGAATTTAGCTCAGGGGTGCAAACTCTGAGTGGAAGGAGTCCCCCTTGACCCTAGGGTCTTTATTGAGGCGCTGTTGGATAAAATGGACAACTTCAGTACCTTCACCAAGCTTACCAATAATTGCATCTCTAAGATCAACAAACTTGTTGAGGGATTGAAACCTTGTTGACCAGCTTAAAAAGCCAGCTTTGCCTTAAGGGCACCAATATCAATCCTTAAAGGAGCAGGTTGCAAATAAGGCTTCCGTTTTCTCCCTCAACTGAAACTGGGATGATATTCAAGAGGACCTAGAGGGCCTACGTTGATGGCTAGACCAGAAGGCCACCTGAGGCTATGTGGAGACTTAGATCTCTGATCCAGCTCCCTTCCCTGGTGTTAACACCCTCTCCACTCCTCTTATGACTAACTTTATACCTATTTTTAAGGTAAAGTTTACCTCAGCCAGGGAAACATTTCCTCCTTTCTGTAAACATATGAGTGTTCCATGGAGGAGGCCACCAACCGGTAGAAGGTGAAGCATAACCACTCCTGCCTCAACAGAATTACCTGGAAGATTATGACCCCCCATTTGAAGGAGTGCTACACCTGGTAACAGGTCCGTACATCCTTGATCTAAGAGTTTGGCAGCAATCAAACTCCTTCCAAACAAAAACAAGCGTTTATGGGTATCCACTTGAATAAAGGAGAAAGCCCCATGGAGTTTGCCAGTTGTTTTTATGCCCAAGCATAACCATTAGTCACTTTTGATTTTATCACCTTAAATGATGCTATTACCGCTGTTATCTCTACATTGGGATCCTATTCTGAGGTTCAAATGCATATGATCTGGCAGAAAAATGGGTTTACCTGTATCCTGGAAATCAAGGAAGCACTTAACGTGATTTTTGCGTCAACTCTACACTCTAAAACTACCTCTAAAGGTTCCTCTAATTGTCCTTAAGTCCATTTGGTCAAAAACCAGAAGAAACCTCAACATCGATGAACCTACTGTAACAGTTTTAGACACAGCGCCAAGACCTGCTAAAACGACTTGCCAAGGAGGCAGGAAAAGGGATTTCAGCATGGTGGACGAGGCGCTCCATGCTGAAATCCTTACTACACCTCAAGAATCCTCTGTAACCTCAAATGAACCTGAAGCTATTGTACCTTGAGAAGAAGTTTTGGTATCCATTGATAGTAAAGAAATTAATACTACTTACACTTCTTCTGATGACTCTCCCATGTTTCTCACGCTACGTCCCCAGTTTGGGAGTCAGGTTACTTGTGTTGCAGTTTGAGTTCATAAGCTCCCAGTCCTCCCCATATTTGACAGTGGCTCCCATGTGAAAATCATATCATCCAAGTTAATGAAGCGCATCAAGATTGCTCCAGATTTGCCCCACTATATGGATTATGGCATGGCTGGCCTACAATTCACCCGATCTATAGGGGCCTATTCCTCTCTACTGGTGCGGTTCAGAAAGCTTACTATAAACATCCCCGCTGTTACACTAGATAACCCTAGCTATGACCTGCTCCTAGGGACTCAGTTCCTCTGAGACTACTAAGCTGTAGTCCATTATGATGATGGCTTTCTATCCCTACTAGATCATTGGGTCCCCCTTATCTTCAAAACTTCTCGTGACTCAAAGATGAAAGTCAAAGTATAAGCCTGTTTACTGAAGAGAGAAGGCCAAATCAATTGGTTTGAATATCACATAAGGGGCCCTCAAGTCCAATTGCCCCCTGCTGTTGATGAGCAAGAAGGATTGCTGATCTATATGCCTAGGGAAGCTAAAACACCTTTAAAGTACTAAGTCATTGTCCAACAAATGGGTCCAGGTTAACATCCCCTCTGGATACCTACTGTAAATCTGAGGCCTAGACAACCCGCCCGCCAAGGAGGTGCTAACTTTCCAGAAATTTTAGATTCAGCTTATGCTGGATCCATATCAGTGTTGCTGGATAACCTTACTGAAAAACACAAAATAGTAGGTCCAACAAGTCCTGCCGCCTATGTCCGTCTCCTACCTGTGGAGGCTGTCAACGATGTTTGTTGTTTTGGGAGCCTAAGGGACTTTAGCTTGGAGATGTCCTCATTGGTGGGCCTAGTTGATACTAGTATCGGAAAGGACCTCTTGGACAACTAACAACGCAAGGTTCAAGAGTTATTAGAGGATTATTCAGACCTGTTTTTGGCCTCAAGATATGACTTTGGAAAAAATAACAGAGTCCTACATCATGTGGATACTGGGGAAGCTCCCCCTTCCAGTCCTGACCCTACCAAAAAAGCAAGGTTGAAGAGTACCAGGTGGCGTTGAAGCTCAGTCAACTACTTGACGCTGGACTCCTAGTACCATCATGCATCCCTTGGGCCTCTCCTCTACTGATGGTTCAGAAAAAGGATGGCAGCCATTGAGTGGTGATGGACTACCAGCAACTCAGCTCCATCACAAAGAACAACAGTTATCCTCTGCACCTGAATTGATGATTCCCTCAATCTGCTTACCAAATCACATTACTTTTCCGCCATAGACCTTGTTGAGATCTGTTATGAATGGATGATAAGCCCTGAAGAGCTACAGGGGATTGGCAAGAATCCGCTGACTAGGATGATTAATTACAAGTATTTGAGCGCCTTGAAATAAGGCAATATTGGGATATAGCATATTGTTATTGGATCGCCTAGATATAAGGTGATAAGGCGTTGTTGACATTTAATGATTATTATTTAGATTGTCTCGAACTAAGGCAATAGAGAATTTAAGAATACCTTTTAAAACCAATGAAAATATGGCGGAACTGAATAGTCTAAGTCAAAATGAACGGTATCATCCGAAGTCACTGATATAAGCAAGATGGGGTGATTAAAAAAGAAGGTTTTTGGTAGCTTGATAGGGTGGAATAGAAAGGAACTTCTATATCTATTAACTAAATAAAAGTATCATTGGGGCAATTGCTCCATATATTATTATATTTTCAAGTGTGTTTGGAAGACTGACAATCCTCACATTATCCATCCGTTGTTTGGTGGGTTTGACCTGCGTGGCCCTTAAGGCGTATCCTAATGTATCAAAAATTATAACAGTTGTGCTCACTACAGGGGGCTTATTGATCACTAAAAATTAAAAATCACAGTTGCCAGCCATGTCACATCAGGCCTGTTTTTCAGGGAATCTTCATGAAACATTGCACCAGCCAAATATGAGGAACTCAAACTTTCTTTAGACGCGGTTCTCAAAAACAGGATGAACTTCTTCAGGAGTGGAACGACGTTATGCACCATCTTGACAGCAAGTTTAGCCAAATTCAAATTCTGGGACAACAAAACAAGCAACTTGCCAATTGCTTGGACAACACTACCAAATCACTATATTGCACATAGCGGAAATTGAATGCTACCTCCCAGCCCTCTCATTGGGAAAAGGAAGAACAGCAAGGGCTGCTCAGGGAGAATTATACAATGAGGAATATGACCAACGGCATGAGCTACTACACTCAGGAGGGCAGCTCTGGATATGGTTATGAATTGGGGAGCCAATTCCCTGAGTGATGGTAGTACTGCCCACCAAAGAGGCCCACGTTACCTTTAATCAGAGAACAACCCCTCATCCGCTGGACCAGCTCCTCAGTAAGAGACAGCCTATGGATCTCGACCCATTCCTCAGTATGTCCAAAATGTAATGGTTATGAGTGGGAGGAGAAGGTCTGCATCGATAAGCTGCCTCCATTTGACCACAATGGGAATATCCACCGCTTTTTTAAACAGTTTGAGTTTGCAGTGGAAGGTGCATCAAATTGGCGTAAAGCTAAACTGTTAATTTCTGACTTGGATGTAGAGAGTGCCAATAAAGTCACCTGCTATCTTCCAAGCAGATCTGTTACATACCAAGAAGTAAAAATATTGTGCTACAGCTGTTTGAGGAAACCTCAAAAATGTTGCAGTGGAAGGCGGAGTTCTTGGCTACTGGGTTCCGGTGTAATGAAACCCTCACAACGTTCTCTGACCATTTTATGGTGGAAGCTCATGTGCTGATTGGGGAAGGCGTTTTAGAGAAGCCAACGTGTGCATTGCAATGGCCCTCATGGTGAAGCCATACCATGAGCTTTAAAATGTCATTTCTCCAATTTTGGATGATAACGTCCCCCTGCTCAAAATTGTTCAGTTCTTGCACCATATATCCGCTAACTTCTCTCCGCCCAATATAGAGTGGAAACATTCCTCCACTACCGTACTCTCTTATTTGGGGAATACTCTCATCCTGCCCACATTCCACATAATAACCACGCCTTATTATAATTCACGCCTTGTCCTCAGATGAATTATCCCCAGCAGTTTAGATTCCACTACAGCCCCGTTTACAAAAATTGTCAGCAACCTAACTACCGATCAGGACCTAGTTATGCCAAGCAACAGCAATCCTCTTATTGACCTTGCCCTGGTTATGCGAGTTTTCAACAACCAAACTATTGACCTGGCCCCTCTTATGAGAACCAAGGACGCAGCTCTTATGGGGTTAATTGCTTTGAATGTGGTTGCCCTGGCCACCTGACACAGAGTTGCCCTAACAGTCATGTTCACTATGTGAAACAGGATAAATAAAACCAGGTAAAAGATGGAGCGGAGTAGAGATGGGACTCTCTGCCTCTTCTATTCCAATCCCAAAAGTCTCACCTGAATCAATTGTAGTGTATCCAGCGGAAGTCCCTCAACACAATGATAGAATTTTTTATACCAGCAACTAGTTGGAGAAGTGAATGTACATACATGAGCGCAAGCCAAGGCCGTGGCAGATGAAGGACCTCAGGAGCAACTGAAGCTGTACGCCTGCCAAATGTTTTATCAAGCTTCCTCAGACAAGGAGGATTCAGCCATAGACGCGCCAACCCTGAAAGGAGTAAATGTTTCCCTTCCGGTAGATGTTATGTTAAAGAATATCCTAAAGTTGGTGAGGGGATTATGAGTTTCCTTGTGAAAAAGATACCATAAATGTTCACATATTATACAGACAATACTCTTCTTTTTCTGAGTGCACATAATGTGACATTTTTGTAGCAAAAAATAGAAAATTGCGCTATAATAGATACAGGCGTTCCAGTCAACATAGTTTCTACTAAGCTGATGTCAAAGTGGCGTTAAAGCCTGATTTAGAACATCAAATGGTGTATGAGACCACTGGAGCGGAAACTACGGTCTCTGAGGGTTCATACAGCGCGTTACCTTTGCAGTTTTGGTCCATTGCCATTTGTAGCTCTGGCAATAGTGCTACTTAACAGTAACTATGACCTGCTAATGGGAACTACTTTCCTGCAACACTTCAGTGCTGTCATTGATATGATGGAGGAGACCTTTGAAATTCTGGGGCAGCGGATCCCAATTTACTTTACCTCTAATGGAGTGCTGAAGGATCCGGTGCACATGGGCCATATCAATCTTTCATATAGTAATGAGGTGATTCAGGTTAGCTATCATCGACTAAAAAGCAAGAAGCAGCTTTTCCCCAGCAGATATATGAATATCAAGGGCTTCCTCTCCGAGCTGCTGGTCTAAATATATTCCTTCCAGACAACAAGTCATAGTGAACACTTAGTTAGAGGTGGAAGTGCCAGTTGGGATCTATGGGGAGGTCAGTGGGCCCTATCAGCAAACTCAGCTTGAGCCTCGGGTGGATCCAAGGATCATTTTCACAGGCCATAGGGAGATCAAGTTTATGTTAGAAAATCTCCAGAATGAACCAATGTAAATTTGCAGACACCAAATAGTGTCATATTTACACTTGACCCCAATCGAGGAGGTCCTTCAGGTTCATGAGTTTGGTGCTCTGTATGACTTTGGTCTAACTGTCGATTCACAGCCTAGCGTAATGACAGTGGTAACGTGGGAGAATTTAATAGGGTTACTAGAAGAACAAAAAGACTAAGCGATAGCTTTATTTCAGAAGTATAAGGATATTTTCGACATCAACAACCACAATTTAGGGTGCTCTCAGGGGATGGTCCATCAATTGGACACTGGGGATCATCATTTCAACAGATCTCGGCAAATCCTCCAATTGAGGGCAGGTGAAGATGTTGTCACTGAGGAAATTGATAGGTTGCTGGAGCAAGGGATGCTCAAACCATCCAAGAGTCAATGAGCTTTGTCTGTTCTGATTGTAAAAAAGAAGGACGGTACCAACCGGGTGGTGATAGTCTACAGGAAGCTCAACAGTATTACAAAAAAGGACTCATATCCCTTGCCTCAGATTGATATTGTTTTGGATTGGTTAGGTGGAGCTCGCTACTTCTTGGCAATGGATTTGATATTGGGTTACTGGCAGATCAAGTTGTCCATGGTGGAACAGGAGATATGCACCATAATCACATCCAAAGGGATTTTTCAACAGACCCATATGCCTCAAGGGCTATGTAACGCCCCAGCTATGTTACAACGAGCCATGGACACTATCCTCGACAATCTGAAATTGTTGTACATCCTTGTGTATTTTGATGACATTAACTTTTTCTTTTAAACCTTTTCTGAGCTCCTTGATCATCTAGAAGGGGTATTCCGCTGATTAATGGAGGCAAACATCAAAATTAAGATTCATAAATGTAACTTCTTCAAAGATCAGTTGGAATACCTGGGGCTTGTGGTAGACTCTAATGGGCTGAAATTACAGCCGGCCAAAGTGGAGGCCATCCAAAAATGCCTACACCAAACAGTAAGCGCAACATACAGGTATTTTTGGGAATGGTCAACTACTACCAGAACTTCATCATTAACTTCAATTGTATTGGGGGCTCGCAATTGAGTTATAAAGAAGGATGCCATGTTTGAATGGACGGAACGCCATCAATACTCCTTTGACACAATTTGGATGGCTCTGATCAGTGCGCCAGTGCTACAATATCTGAACTTCAATAAAAAGTTCATTGTTTAGATGGGTGGTCCCTTTCTGCTGTAGGGGCGGTCCTATCTTGAAAAGACGAGGAGGGGAGGAACTCCCAGTGTCTTACTGAAGTTAAAGCCTGAATTGCCACAAACGTAATTAAACCATAACCAAGTGAGAGCGCTTAGCAGTAATCTACATGTATAAGTAATTTAGGTTCTACTTGTATGTGGTAAAGTTTAAATTTGTAAAGAATCACGTGTCATTATGTTGGTTGCAGAGCCTCAAGGAGCCTGAAGGGCATCTATCCCGATGGGCTCTTAAGCTGCAGGCTTATGACTTTTAGATCCTCAACCAACAAGGAGCAAAACATCAGAACGCCAACTGCTTATCCAGATTGCCAAACATTGCCGTGATCACATATCTTGGTGATTTGATGTACTATAAGATGCTCAGCATCAAATATGACGATTAACTTCCCCGAGTGATAAAAGCAAAAGACAAGATGCAAGAAAATACCTTTTAATGGAATGGGGAACTGTACAAGCATATTGGTGATTCTATGGTGAACTTTCCACAACCTTTAACATGACCTAGCACTATCATGAGATCTCACAAGGCAGTAGGACATGGTGGCATGTGCAAGACGTTGGAACTGTTGTTCCCTTAGTATTACTGAGAAAGCATGAACTTTGACGTGCTTATAACTGTTTCCTGTTGCCACCAGTGCTAAGTGTAAAAGCCATTCCGCCAGAAGACTTCATACTGGTTAGTGAAACCACATTTTGCTTATCATACAGTTTCACTTGATGTCATTGGCCCTCTGCCAACGGAAGTTAACTGGTTCAAGTACATTCTGGCGGTGATCGACCACTTGAATGAGTGTGTTAAAGCATGGGCAATATGGAATTTGGGGGCGGTCACAGTGGCCAAGTTCGTAATGGAATGTATTATCTAGCGGCATGGCTGCCCTCAGTTCATTCTTACAAATAATGGAACCAACTTCACCTCAAACATCCTTCCAAAGTATAATGAGCTAATGAGCATCCTTGGGGTTCTGATGACTCCATAACATCCTGAGTCTAACGGGATGGTCAAAAAAGGTCAATAGGACATTGGTGAACATCCTCCAGAATCAGGTTACTGATAGACCCTCTGATTGAGTTCCCTCCTGTCTACCACCGTTTTTGCTTATAACATTAGCTATCATTTTGTCATGGGGAAGAGCACCTTTCAACTATTATATGGACAACACCCCGCTCTTCTAACATTGCTCTATGCATGCATAGAAGATACCATTGTAATGAGTCCCCACCATTATTTGACTAATTTAGCCAACATGTTGATTAAGTTGCAAATAGAAGTATACCCTTCAGCTTGGCCAAAAAGATCAAGAATCAGGCTGCCAATCAGGTACAGTGTAGTGGGTTAGCTCATTTCCAAGAAGTTGAGATGGTTATGCTCCTTGAACAGCATGGGTTTGGGAAGAAACACAAGCTGACCAACCTCGGAATTGGTTCGTTCAAAATAATCAAAAAAATGGGCATTAACGCCTACACCATCAAAGACCTAGTGAGTGGTCAAATCATTAATCGTGTGCATGCAAAGTTCCTCCAAGCATATAAACAATAGGAGACTTATTGTCCAGTCAAAGGGGGTAATGTTGAAATTCTGATATGACTGGATGATAAGCCCTGAAGAGTTATGGTGGATTGGCAAGAATCCACTATCAAGGATGATTAATTATGAGTATTTGAGCGCCTTGAAATGAGGCAATACTGGGATATAGCGGATTATTATTAGATCGCCTACAAATAATGCAATAAGGCGATGTCAAAATTTGACAAATATTTAAGATCTCCTTGAACTAAGGCAATAGAGAATTTAGGAATATCATCCCAAAACCAATGAGAAGACAGGTGAACCAAATAGTCTAGGACAAGGTAATGGTATTGTCCAAAGTTACTGATATATAAGCGAGATGGGGTGATTGAAAAAGAAGGTTTTTGGTAGCTTGATAGGGTGGAACAACAAGGAACTGCTATATTTTATCAAATACATAAAAGTATCGTTGGGGAAATTGCTCTATATTTTATTATATTTTCAATTGTGTTTGGAGAACCAACAATCCTCACATCGTCCATCTGCTGTTCAGTGGGTTTGACCTGTGCAACCCTTATGGCGTTTCCTAATGGTATCACCAAAAATTATAACAAACCTTGCCAATGAATATTGGCAAGTTGAGCTCACCCCAAAGATTGAGCCAAGTGCTCTCTTATAGCTAATGAGGGACTATTCAAGCCATCAAGGATGCCCCAGGGCCTCTGTAACGCCCTGGCCACTTTCCAACGCGCCAAGGATGGGATCATTGTGGAATTGAAGCTTTCATGCGTCCTTATCTACCTAGATGACATTACTGTTTTCTCACAAACCTTTAATGGACACATCAAGCATCTCATAGAAGTCTTCAATAGGCTCTGGAAGGCTTCTATAAATCTTAAACCTTTGAAGTGCTCTTTCTTCCAGTCATAACTGTAGTTTCTAGGACACAAAGTTTCAAAGGATAGCATCCAGCCTATACCAGACAAAGTTGATGTTCTGAAAGGATGTCACGCCCCCAAAGCTTAAGAGATATCAAGTTGTTCCTAGGCATGGTGGTCAATTATCATCAGTTTATCTTCCAGTTTGCTAACCTGGATGAGCCACTATTATACCTCTTAAAGAAGAATGTGCCATTTAAATGGCATCATGAACAAGAACAGTTTTTTAATGACTTGAGGACTGCTCTATGTACTAAACCCATTCTATTCCACCCCCAGTTTGACCAACCCTTCTTGTTGTTTATGGATGCAAGCGATGTTGCCGTCAGGGCTATCTTAGCCCAGTATGCCAAAAATCAGATCAATCATCCCATGGCCTATTTTAGTAAGACACTGAGTAAAGCCAAACGGAACTACAATGTTACTGAGAGGAAGTGTCTGGCTGTCTTTCTAGCCATCAAAACTTTTTGCCCTTATCTCTTTGTAGTTACTTTACCATTGTCACTGACTATTCCTCACTCCGGTGGCTCCAGCAAATGAAGGACCCAGATGGGCGTTTAGTCAGATGGGCCTTATGACTGTAGGGCTATGATTTCACCATTGTCCATCGTGCAGGCATGATTTACCAAAATGTTAAAGGCCTCTCCAGGATGCTGGTGCTAGCAGTTTTAGTTCTTAAGGAGGACCAGCTGTATGATTTGATAGGTTGACCTGAGTGATGGTAGTTGGAAACTTCTGAGGTCCACTCTGAGCTCCAAAGGATGACCTAAGTCACTCAAATTAATAATGTGTTGCTCTAAAAGAGGATCATTAAGAAATAGCTTCCTTATGTCCACCCTTCTTCCCAAACTGATGTTATTCTAGTGGTCCATTCTATTGTGGGACACAGGGTGGTTAAGAAGACTCACTAATGACTGAAGTTATAATGCTACTGGGACTGAATGGTAGAGACAATACATGAGGTCTTGGAGGCATGTATGATTTTCTGTTTCCAAGACCAAGCCAATCTTTGATTTCAACACTCAGAAATTGCCCTAACGGGGCCCTTTGATAATGTTAGCATTTATGTAGTGGTCCCTCTTCCCACTGGGTTGCATGGCCATAAGTATATTCTCCTAGCTGCAGACCATCTAACCAAGTGGGTCAAAGCAATTTTTGTCCAAGATCTACCACCAAAGCCAAAGCCCTTCTTCTTTTTCAATACATTTTCACCCAGCATGGGTGCCCCTCAAACCTTACTTTTGAACAATGGGTTGAACTTCACCTCACAGGTAGTACAAGAACTTACCTCGCTATTTGGCACTAATCAGAGTTTTGCCACCCCTTACCACCCATTAACTAATGGGGTGGTAGAACGCGCTAACAGAACTCTTATCTCCAATTTACATAAGATGGTCACCTAAGATCCTGATCTCTGGAACCACTACCTACCCAGCGCATTAATTGCCTATAGGATAAGCTACCACCGAGCCATCAAGATGCCCCCCTTTGAAGCCCTGTATGGGCGTACTCCTCAGCTATCAAGTAGCGTTTAGCCATTGCTTGAGACCTCCACAACTGAGAACTCTGAATTAACTATGAGGGCCTTAGCTGATAGAATTGTCCAGCTTCAAGTCCTGGCCACACAAGGCATTGTCAACACTATAGGATAAGAGACTTTCTGATCTAATATCAGCTGATTCTCCTTACCAACTTTACATTTAAGTGACCTTGTTCGCTTCTATAACCATCAACCTGGGGTCAACAGAATAAGCTTGACGTTCTTTGGCCTAGACCTTACAAGGTTATTTGTAGGGTAAAGTCAGAGTACTCCATTTCCAATGTCACCCAAAGGACTGTGGTTAATAGGGTGCATGACCAGTTCCTTCAGCCCTATACACCCTTCTGACGGGATCTTGAGGGGCGTTGTAGGGTTTGAGATGAAAAATGAATTTAAGTCCCTACTTCTGAATTGAGCCACAATGAATCAACCCTTGAGCCTATTTGAATGGAGCCTTATCTTAATGGCACTGACCCCAAACATAGTCAGGAATCCACATGCGCTTGAGGATCAATGAAAATGATTTCAGTAGTCTCATCCTTACTTCCTGAATCATTAAAGGTAATTTTTTCACCACTTCAGTCATGGGGGCAATAGAGTATAATGAGGGTGCCACCCGGATGGTCAATACAGAAGGCCATGAAAGATTCTGAGTGGATGGGACCACAAAGATCCTTAGGGCACTGTGTCCCTACACACCCTCTAGTATTGAAATATTTTAATCTAATAAAGTAGTTGGTATCCAGTCCCTCCTTGCATTTTTGATCTCCTTTAGCATAATCGGCTCAGTGTTTAGCTCTGAACTTAAATTTTATTAAAGTTCTGAGGTTTGAATCCTGGTGCAATCATTTTTCGTGAATTTTCAGCTTTGAGCTCACCTTTGAACCTCAGCGACAGTCTAGAGAACTGTAATGCTGACAGTCATCTAACTAGAAGCTTCCATTATTGGTTCTTTATATCCATGCCTCATAAATGCCACCACCAGATCTAGTCTTGGAAAAGGTACAGGTTCTGAAAGTTGTTGCTTGTCCATTGTTTAAAAAATTAGGATGACACCTGTTAAATATGGAACTCAGGCATTAGATTTTGATTGCACATGATTTTATGCTCAGATCTATAATGTACTATTAAATGATAGTAGCCTTAGAAAACTTGCAAAAAACACTTTTTGGCATGTGGTATCATTTATTAAAAATAAGAAAGAGCACAGAGTAATATCTTATACTGCCAATTGGTCAACGGCTCACTCTGATATCATTTCTTCATGCTTAATTGCTCCAGAAATGTAGAAGAAAAGACTCTATTACTATTGGAATCCTACTGAAATATATACCTTCCACTAACGTTCCTATTTGTGCATTTTATATATACTAAGTAGCACTCCAAAGTGGTACACTAGCAAGCAAAATTATCTAAACTAAGCTCAAGGAGTGAATCATTAGGGCTCAGGGTATTTCCATTATAGTAATAAAACCAATTGCAATTGAGGTTCTTATGGATGCCCATAAAAAAATGAATCCTTATACCAAATATATATGCTAGCGTAGTGACATGATAGAATTTGACTACTAAATAATTGTAGCGGATAAGAACTTCTTGGCTTGAGAGCCAAGGTGATCATTAGATGAAGTAATGACAATTGCACCAGTAGTTTAGATTTTTGATCGTTGTCTCTTTTAAATTACAGCACCATAGTGAAATCACCAAAGGAAATTAATAAAAATTTTGGCAACTACCTAATAAGTCAAGGGCAATGCGCTCATTTACTCCATAAGCAATAAAACTATATTTTTAGTCTTAGTTAAAATAATCATTAAATCAATAATGCATAAATTGATGGTTGGTCAAAAGAATTGCAACAATTCCCTCCACTTGACTTAACATTAGGTAACAAAGATAAGTTGGGGTCATATGAGCTATAGAGAGCTAGGGGATGGAAGGCAGAGTTTGGGTAAAGCTTCATAAGTATTTTAGATTGTACCCAATTATTAAGGTGGTCCTTAGTAGGATCCTTCAGAGTGTAGGCTTCTATAATTGTCTTTTCTATGATCTAAAATGGTCCTTTTCAAATATGTGCTAGTTTCCTTATCCATTCAGCCATGATTAGATAAATATATACCAATTTCCATACATCAAAAGTAGGTAATGTCTTGCAGTCTTTTTTATTGCTTGCTCTAGCCTTAATTTCTGGGGTAGCGCATTAGAAAAAGCGAACTTTGTAGCTAAATTAGGGTTCATTTGAGCTTATCAAATTATCTACTAGAACTCATACTCTCTTCTATAACACATGCATATAAATGTGGTGGCTGCGTGGGTTGCTTACTATTAGTAAGGCAAGCGGGTAGTGCCTCATGGCCTAATAATATGTGATGTTTTATGAAAATATGGTGAAAAGCAGGAAATGTTTCCAATTGATCCCTTTACCTATAACTAACTTACTTAAAGTTCCCACAAGGGTAGCATTTACTCGTTCAACAGTGCCATTGATCTAAGGTTGATAAAGCATATTTGATGTCCCTCTTATACCCATTAAATAACTAAACTTAGAGTTCATCTGAGATGTGAAATTAGTTTCATAATCTGTCAACAGAAACTGGGGCATCTGTACTAATAGTAAACATCTTCTAAAATGAACTTATT